>JAMKCH010088090.1:27756-43269 GCA_023653785.1 Ophioderma brevispina
CTCGCGTGAGTGGGTGTGGGTGGGTGCGCGTATGTGTGTGTGCATGTGTGTTCTGTGTGTGTTTGTGTGTGTTGTTTTTATGCTTGTAAATATCTAATTTTGTATCGTCTATACCCTGCCTGTGTTTGGGATTTCCCAAACCGTGTCCTGGGTTTTCTGTACATTCTTTGGTTGTTTTTATGAATAAAGAATGATTGAATAATATAATTATCTAGTTCTGAATTCTTCAAATCGTGATGATCAGCTTCATTCTTCGGAGGAATGTATTCACGGTGTCAAAGAATGGACTGCTAGTAATAAGCTCTTGTTGAACAAAAGACAGAAGTTGTTCGTTTCACCTCCCGTTTTATGAAACGGCTACGTCCCATCTCTTCCATCTGTGTCGGAGCGTCCGACGTTGGCATCTCCTCTGAAGCGCGTAATCTAGGCGTCATTATGGATCAGCATATGCAGTTGTCATCGCATGTAAACAAAGTGCCAGGCAGCGTGTCTTGCTATTTCAAAAATTGGAAGCATTCGCAAGTATATTGATCGCAGTACCGCTGAACGCTTAGTTCACGCATTCGTGACCTCTAGACTTGACGCAAATAACAGCTTGTTGTATGGCCTACCGGATACTGCCATTTCCAAATTGCAACGTGTACAAAATAGCGCTGTGAGGCTGGTTTTGGGTGTCAAAGGAAGATGTGTTGACATTGATTCGCTGAGAAGAAACGAACTTCATTGGCTATCTATTAAGGACCGAATAGTGTTTAAGATTCTTATGCTTACGTTCAAATGTCTCAATGGACAAGCACCACAATATCTGGCTGATCTCCTTACCGTCTACCGCCCACGCCGCTCACTGCGCTCGGCTTCACAACTTCTGCTTGATCCACCTCGTTGCATATCCACATCGTACTTCGGCAATTAAGCGGGCCTTTTCAGCTTCCGCACCAAAGTTATGGAACGCACTTCCGAAGTCCATTAATGTGCCTCATCGCTTGCCACGTTCAAAAAACTGCTTAAGACCCATTTTAATAATAACTCCAATGTGTAATAATTGTACTCAGCTATATGCAAATATGATCTTTTTAGCCTTTATATATGATGTACATTCTGCTATTTTGGTGTGTTTTTGTGGGCCGCCAGCTATAGCTGGCAGGCATGGCTGGAAAAAATGCGCTTTTTCCCGGGAACACAATCAAAATTTCCCTCCAATATTGGTAAAATTTCCTTCCAAATGTCAAAATTTCCCTCCAAATGTCAAAATTTCCCTCCAAATGTCAAAATTTCCCTGGAACCAGGTTCCCCAGCATGGACCACTTAGCAAACCGTTGTGCGTGTGTATGTGTGGATGTGTGGATGTGTGTGTGGATGTGTGTATGTGTGTGTGGATGTGTGTATGTGTGTCACAAATTGTTAATTTTTTTTTAAATTGACCTCAATTGAAAAGTTTAACTTCAATTGCAACCAAACTTCTGTCATAGGTGCACAATGGGATCCCTCATATGTTGATGAGGTCAAAGGTCATGTTGAAAGGTCAAAGGTCATGTGAGGTCAAGTTGAAAAATGGGCTTAAAATGTAAACTTGATCTAAATTGAAAACTTGAAGTTCAATTGGAACCAAACTTTTGTCATAGGTGCACCATGCAATCCCTCATATGTTGATGAGATCAAAGGTCACGTGCCAGGGTCAAAGGTCATGGGGCGGCCCACAGCTTATATTCTTTTAATATAGCGAGCGCGAAAGCCGAGAACCGCGAAATTCTAGTTTAATCTATGATGTGTTTTAATCAGTAATGTCATCATGCTCATTTTTGTAAATTATGTTTTTGTGCTGGTGCTGGGCACCGGTAAATTGGATTTTTATGTAAAGGTCTTTTCGCATGGTTTTTATAATGTGTATTTAGTATATTCTTAGTATTGTAATTATACTCTGCCATGTGTTCTTATTGTAAAGCGCTCAGAGGCCTTATGGTATTGGGCGCTATAAAATGCTGTGTTATTATTATTATTATTATAGACTGACCGAAAAAAGGGCGAAATTCGATTGGACGGACGAGTGTGAATATGCCTTCCGAAAGCTGAAAGAGGCTTTGATGATAAGTGGAAGAAGGGCAGTGTGTGCTTGATACTGGCGCAAGTGCATTTGCTATAGGTTGCGTATTATCCCAAGTTCAAGATGGTGACGAGAAGGGTGTGGCGTACGGAAGGAAATCCTTGTCGAGAGCCGAAAGAAATTTTTGTACGACTAGAGGGAGATTTTTGCAATAGTAGAGTTCCTGAAGAAGTACAGACATTACTTAACAGGAAGGAAAGTGACGGTGCGGGTGGATCACGGATCCCTTCGATGGATGTTCAATTTTAAGAACCCTGTAGGCCAACTGGCCAGGTGGCTCGAAGTGCTGTCAAACTTTGACCTTGATCTAGAATATCGGCCAGGGAAGCGCCATCAAAACGCCGATTATCTGTCGCGTAGACCATGTCGCCAATGCGGCCGATGAGCAGCAGCTGGAATGAAGTGTCAGAATGAAGAAGAACTGGGGCAGGCAGTTCTTGACCAACAAGAGTCAAAGGGTAAGCTGCCAAAGGTGGTTGGTGTTGGGTACCGAACAGAGGCAAAAACTGTATTAGATGGTTGAAAGGACCAGCAACTAGAAGATACGATGTGTATCGTTACCCTTGCCGATTTGAATGAGCAAAAACAACGAGGTGCGGAAGTGGAAGACAAAACCGATTTGGAGTCAAACAAATTTGAGCCTTTGCTTGGGAAGATGAAGGAAATGGGAGAATGAAAGAGTCTGGGTAGGGGGCAACCCAGAAGCACACAAGACTGGGTGCGTATTGCATCTGGTGTGTCGGAGATTTTATTCGAGGCAATAAGAGTAGCTCTGCTCAGCAAGAAGACGAAAATATGGCGTTAATCTTAGAAAAGAAGGAGGAGGGTGAGGGACGGCCTCCGTGAGAAGAGATATCGAGACATCAACAGAACTTAAGACTTATTGGCTCCAATGGGACTTTCTTGCAGGTAAGAAGGGCATGCTTGTGAAGCGACGGAAAAGTGACGACGGGAAGACAATCTAATGGTTGATATCGTCTTACCCAGGGCTCTGGGAGAACGCATGTTAGAAGAATTGCATGCACCTAAGACTACAAGTCACCTTGGTCGTTATTAAAGTGTGAGAGAGATACAATTGGGGTGGCATGGGTACCGGCATTCGTGTTTTTTGTCGGTGCGTGAACTGTGCACAGAAGGAGGAGCCTCTTCGCAAGGATCGAGCATCCCTACAACAGTATCGTATTGGAGAGCCCCTCGAGCGAGTCACTGTCGATCATAGAGATAGAGTAATAAAAGGCTAGACGTCGGACGGCCATCTTGAATCAGCGAGCTCACTGGTGGACGCTTAGATGTTTACCGCCCAAGCCCTTTACACCTAAAACTTACAGCACGAAAAAATGCACTTTCTTGTTGATTTCGCTAGGCGACCCTCGCTTATAAAATGACCCTTTTACATCCAAGAACATCGTCTGGCATGTGGTTTATGCAGAAAGTTTATCGTCGCAAAGATCGGGCACGGTGGTTTTTGCAGATTTTAAAAATGGCTTCCAAAATAGCATGGGCTATATGTTCGTAGTTGTTATGACGAGTGTGACGTATTTAACACAGTAGTAGTGCGCAGTTGTAATATTTTAATTAGTATGGAACTTTGACCTCGGTAAGTGCGAAAACGCGTCCGCCTGTTCGTTTGTATTATTGGTAATCAGCGAAAATAAGCGTGTTCGTGCCCATTCTGAAGAATTAACCGGGAACAGTCCAGAGGCCTTGCTATCGATGTATTTGGTCCAATGACGGAGACTGCGCAGGGTAAACAATACATACTTGTAGTCGGGGACTATTGGACCAAGTGGATGGAGGCCTATGCCATCAAAGGTCAGCAGGCTGAAACCGAAGCAGAAAAAAATAGTGGATGAGTTAGTCTGTCGGTTTGTAGTTCCATTGCAATAGAGGTTATTCCTCTTTTTATCTCTTTTTCAACAACTCACCGCACCGTATCTCTTTGTACAGGAGAGTACCGTTGTTGATTTGTTATCAACCCACAGTTGATATGCAAAGGACATCGCCGGATAAGGAATGAAGGACGCCATCTATATTTTTCATGAGAACGGATGAATAGTGCGCGCTATCGGCAGACTATTTTCGCGGAAGCGAAATTTTTAATGTGTTATATAGAGGTTTCTGGTCGGGCCCAAATGAGACCTTCATACCACATCCGCCGATAGCGCGCACTATTTTTCGGGCAATTAACCGCCCATGTGCCGTGAATCGTCCTTATCCCAAATTGTTTCTCTAAATTGTGTAGAACACAACCTTCCCGAAACCTTGTGGGTGGAAAAACATTGTGGGAGGGTCTAAGGTCGCGGAGGGTAGGTATTGATCGCTAGTGTATCCCCCTCTCACTTCTGAGAGGGAAATACACTGTGCTCTCGATAGCTACCCTCCGCGACCTTACTTTTGCACAGTATCCCACTGGTAGTCTCAGGCAGTGGAAGAAGGTAAGGGGAGGTAGGCGCCAGCGCTAGTGTATCCCGTCTCGTACCGAGAGACTCACCTAGAGCTCTTGATTGCGCTCACTTCTACACACCCCTCTCCGCAACAGAACTTCTCGGAGATAACTCTCTGGAAAGTGGTTGCGGAGCTCCATCCTATAGTATCCAGGATATCCTGGATCGAGGAGCCTTTGTAAAACGCCCAGGAGGAGGTGTGAGCGCGTACATCACGGGACCTAACCCGAGAGCTGACCAACCGATCGTGATGTTTTCGGTGTGCGATACGGATGGTCAAGGCAACCCAGCGGCTGTGTCCGTCGCTGCTGGAATATATGGAGGGGCCGTGGAGATGAAAAGCTTTTTTGTCTTCCGGAGCCCTTCGGTACCCTTGAGGTACCATTTTAGTGCCCTGACCAGGCACCAGGGTTTCTCCAAACGTCCCGCAGCTAATGCCAGGTCCGGGAGAAACACTGGGCGTGGTGTGAAAGACAGGGTCTGATTCTTTGCGAGAATACCCGCCCGTGGGAGGATGGACACACCATTCTTCGACTACCGCAAGTGAGCCTCGTCAATGGGCAAGGCATGTGTTTCGGAACCCCGTCGCCCGGAGGCGCGAGAAAGGCCGTCTTCCTAGATAAATCCAGGAAATTGGCCCTCTCCAGTAGCTCGAATTCCTCAGACGCTAAGAACTGGAGCACTAGCGGCAGATCCCACTCCAGGACGAGTGAACGAACCGGAGGACGAACCGAAAACATGCCCTTCAGCAAATTCGTGAGGATCGGGCTATTAGAAACTACTGTGCCGTCTCTGAAGCCCCGATGGAGGGCCCCAAACGCAGTGCGGTAGCACCTGACTGTTTGACGCCCAAACCCTCATGGAAAACTTTCTGTTAGGAAATCCCCGATCTGCCCTAGAGACGCAGACAGCGGATCTATCTCTCCATTGGCGCACGCATCTATATAACTGCGAGTCGAGAATCGTAAGACTCCCTAGTTGACTTCCGCCTTGCCTAAGCAGCGAGCGCGGTAGCCTGTTCAGAAAGTTCCGCCTGAGTGTGCTGGTTTGGCGAAACAACACACCAAGCAGTCAGGTTGAGAACGCGGATGGTACACTATCCGGGTCGGAAGTGTCGGCTGGAGGACCGCTTATCAGATCCCCGCGCTGAGGGAGCAAGACTGGGTCCCAACTATAGCTATAGAAGCCGTGGTAACCACCGCTGAGAGCCGGCCACATGGGGTCCAACCAACCAACTGCTACCTTCTCGAGGACTCTTGGTATCCTCGCAATGGGGGGGGGGGGTGCAACAGCATTAATCCCCGCAATCCGCCACCATTTGTCACCCGACCCACGGCTCTGGGAGCTTGACTCCATGAGTAGTATGCCGGAAGCTGGGATTCACGGCGGAGGCGAATAGGTCCACGTTGGGACATTTAGCCTCTGGAATATTGACCGTCAGTGCCATTCCACTGACGAACCCTCACCTCGATGGGCGCCTTACATTGTTGCGTGCCCTTCCGGGAGAGGGCATCCGCTAGGACATTCTACACACCGAACATGGAAGGCCTATTGAAGCAATGTCCCGTGCCTGCACCACCTAGGAGCCTGACTATCCTCCCTGCAGAGACTGGGGCTGCCTTGTCCCCCTTCTTGTTGAGGTAGGGTCCCGGGGGTAGGTCACTATAACAGCTCATGTTGTCGCATCTGACCAGGATCACCTTTCCCTGGTCAGATCAAGACCCCAGTGCTTCAGGCCAGGAAGATGGCCATTCTTCTACTTCAGTAACTGAAATAGCAGCTGAAACGTGCATTCATTTCGGACTCCAGAAGGACTAAAACATAATGGGATGACGTAAATCTATATAAAATTGAACTCTGTGACCCTAAAAACCTATTCACAAACACCAAAATCATGTTCATATCTATTTCAGAAGATGAGTATAGATCATTTCTATGTATGGCGCAATTTGTCAGCCATTTTTGTGCCCATTTTGGATTTTCCTTAGTTAGGAAAACAATCATGGATTAGCCTTAAAAAAACTAAATTCTTTGAACCTCAAACATTAAAAAAAAACAGTAAAACGTCCATCCCTATGTACTTCAGAGCTGGATCTAGCTAATGATATAAAATGGCGGCCCATTTTGAATTTTGGCGTGGAAGTCATCAGTGATTTAGATTTATACAGAATGAAATTCTTGACCCCAAAACATATTCAAAACACTACATCATCAACATTCTACTTTAAAAGCTGAGATAACGCTATTATATGTGATGGTGGGGGTGCCCATTTGTGTCCATCTTGGCTAACATTTTGTTCCCACGGGGGATTATGGGATTTTGGATATGTTGTTTTATGATTCATTCTGCTTCTCTGGTGGTCAAAACAGCTCAATAACAATTTTTTTCCGGGTCAAAACCCCCCAGGGCCACACTATAGGGACCCATGCATTATATAACAACTTTCTCAAGGATTTTTAGATGAAATTAAACAAAATGTTTAAAGGCCCAAAGGCATCAAACAACAGTGGCGGCGCCATACTCTTTTTTCTGGGGGGGGGGAAACGGGGTTTGGGCAACATTGAATTTTTTGGGGGGGGGCAAAAAGGATTTGGGGGCAAAGTAATCAATTTTGATATTTTTAACCAATTTTGGCCCCAATCTCTGATTTGCCCAAAAATTCTGGGTGATTTTTGCCCTAAATCGGCGAATTTTGCCAAAAATCCCTCATTTTCTTCGGCCGGGGGGGGTGGGGGAATTAACGGGGGAAAGAAAATAATTTGGGTGTGGGGGTGGGGAAAGCCGGGCCATCCTCCCCCCCCCCCCGTGGCGCCGCCCTGTCAACAATAAAGAATAAAAACTGAAAATTTGTGTTCAGTAAGACTGCGAGATTCACCTAGACTTGTGATGATTACTTTTTTCCCAAAATAGCTAGAAGAAAAAGAATAAAATAAAACCGACATAACGACAACAATTAAACGCACGATTGCTTTAAACATTTCTTTCCTACACGGGGAATTTTCTATGTGTAAATCCTCATTGTATACTATTCCATCGGGCCATGAAATTTGACTTTGATGAATTAACTCAGTGCATAAAAGTTGCCATGGGCTTTTCCAAGCATGAACACAAATTGTAATAACAAAATTGTACTCCCTACCTCTTTGTTGTTCAACAAAATGAACCTGTAACCTTTAGGTTGTGTGGGCCTTGAATAAAGAAAATGTTTGTTAAATGGAGTTTACCTTTACCGGTGTGCCGAAACATAACTATCTCTTTCCAAAGTTGACATGGGGATATGTCTCGTTTCACTTATCATAAAACGATTTACAAGTATGTTTGATCGATTTATTTTGCAGTCTATATTATCACTATTTCGTGGATTTGTCATTCTAGAGTATTACAAATTAAATCTATCGGTATTGAACCTGGGGAGCATCCTCTCCACCTGGAGCGACTCCTCATGGCTGAATGGCGAGACTCAATAGATTGAGAACCAGAAAACTGGCCGATCTAAGGTTTCTTGCAGAAGGGGAGCTACCTGGAAGACGATCAGGCTACACCCGTGTGTGGAACAGAACCACAGACAATGGAACACCTCTTGGTTGCCCCCTGCTGGGCAACAATGCACAAAACAAGGACCCGTGCGGATTAGTGAAGCAGCCAGACGTTGTACCAAATCTGGTGGCTCATATTTGAGAACCACAGTGTTTGGACACGATAAGAAGAAGAAGAAGAACAAATGAAATTTTGGTTCTGACCAAATAAATGACGAATTATGAATTAGAGTTTGTTATTAAAGAAGTCCTAATCCTCAGAATGCAAATTTTGAATGCATTATTTGTTATTAGTTTGTCATGCACTAGACATTTCAAATTAACACCCAATTTGCCATTGATTAATTGTCATAACATTTCATGCAATTTTAAAAAAAGTGAAAAGTCATGAAAATATCTGTGATTTAAGAAATAATAACTGCTATAAAAATCTAACTAAGCAGCGATAGTGCGAGAGAATACACACATGTGGTTTGGAATGCATTTTGCTATTAATGAAAGATAAGTATGCCATTCACTTTAATGTAGGCCAAATAGTGAAAATGAAGTATTGCGGCAATTTGTGGCCATACCGTCTCCTCAAAGATATACAGCGATGGAGTCTCCATATCAAAAGCTTGGGCTGCCAAATCAAGCCAGGTAATTGCGAAACCTGGGGACTCGTAGTGGAACTATATTTCCCTTTTTGCTAGAGCACACGCCCTGGTGAAAGGGTTATTATAAAGGAATTACAGAAGACGTTCTTTAAAATTCAGTAAATGTTAAATCACTGCACACTACAAAGCAACATTTTAGTTTTACTTTTTAAAAACCTCAATTTATTTAAGTGTATAATATGAAAAGTTTTATGAAACGGTGGAAAATATATTTTATAGCGGTCCATTTTCATGTTCATGAAATGCACTAATGTAAATGTCAGTATACTTCCATATTTTGTGTGGGTTTCAAAAGATCTTTGAGATTCCAGTAAATTTGTTATAATTTTACCTCCCTTGCTTGAAGAGTCAACTGGATCGAGTGCCCTAATCTCACGGTTGTAGGCGGACTGTGAGTTCGGAGAATTATATCTCCTGAGACACCGGCTTCATCTAACATCAACGATGCATATTCTGACTTCTGCTCTATGCTACATCAAGCTGCTAAATATTCAATTCCAAGAGGCAGAAGGAATTCCTACTCCCCCCTTGTTGGGACAAGGAATACGACGAGTTGCCCAAAACATTGATGCCAACTGTGATATTCGATATTGAGAGAACAGAAAAAGGCAATCAGCTACTGGATCTGCTTGGCCAAAAAAGGCGTACCAGATGGGAGGAGGAGATGTCCAATATCAACTTTACACACTCACGCCGTAAGGCCTGGAACACCATCAACAAGCTCACCAGGCGCAGGCAAAAGTCCATGTTCGTGCTGTTAATGAAGAGATTAAACAGCTTCTACAAACGTCTACAACGTCAAGCCCCATGTCCCAACCATTCACTTATAATGAGATCACCGAAGCAATTCAAGTTCTAAAGAATTGGAAAGCTCCTGGCAATGACGACATTCATACAGAATTCTTGAAAAATATGCCACCTGAAATGTGCGATGCTATAATTCTTCCACTCTACTTGCTTGGGATCGTCAACTATTCCCTCAAGATGGAAGACTTCAAAGGTCATTGCAATCCTGAAGCCCAAGTAACCAGCAAATGAGCCCAAGAGTTACAAAACCTATCTCGCTTCTATCTCACATCTATCAGCTGCTTGAAAGACTGATACTCGGTAGGATCAATGATACGATCCAGGCAAATCTACCCCGCACCAATGCTGGATTTCGAAGAGGTAAATCAACAACTGATCAGAGAGCAAAACTAGTTAATGACATCGAGACAGCCTTCCAGAAGAAGCAGAAGTTTTGAGCAGTCTTTAGATCTAACTGCTGCGTATGATACAGTCTGGCATAAAGGTCTCTAGCTCAAGCTACTCAAAATCTCCCCTGTCAAATTTGTCGAGTTCACAATGCTGTTCATCCAAGACCGATCTTTCGTCCTGGAAACATCACAGGGGCAATGCAGTAGAAACCGCAAACTTCGGAACGGTGTCCCACAAGGTTCTGTCCTGACACCCAGTCTTTTTTAAACATCTACGTCTCAGATATACCAAAGGGAGATTGTGCTGCAGAAAAATCTAATTACTGTAAGCCAATTCTTCCATCGATGGCACTTGAAACCCAACAAACCCAAGACCGTCAGCTCTGTTTTTCATCTTGCAATTCGATACACAAAAAGAGAACAGAACATCACTTTAGATGGAGATAAACTGTCACTCGACCCAACACCGAAGTACCTTGGCGTCATAATGGATCGCAGCCTTACTTTTAATCAACATACCAACATAGTGGCTGCCAAGACGCAAAGTCTCGTGTCAATAAGGAGCCTTGCAGAAACTGGACGGGTTGCATCTTTCGACACTTTACATAAATCAAATGTTGTTTGGCATACTCAACTGCTAAATTCGCTGCACCAGTATGAAGTCGCAGTGTACACTCACACAAGATTGATGTCGTTCTGAACGATGCAATGAGACTTGTATAGTGGTTGCCTTTTGGCGACGCCTGTAGAATACTTTCCATTCTGTCAGGCATAGCTCCTGCAAACCTCAGGAGGAATTTTTAGACGATCAAGTTCTTCAAGAAGTGTGATGAACCTCGTAGCCTAATCACACCATCAACACTCTTTGAGGATCAGAGAATTCCACGGAAACACTTTGCTACCCAATCCATGACACTGCAGTCGCGGTATCATGGATCAATGACAGATGATCTGAGCAATGGTCATCCTCTACCCTAAACCTAAAGCAGTTTGTGGATAGCCCATCTTGTAAGCTAAAAGGCTGTGACCTTTATAGTAAAGCATGGGTCAACCTCAACAGACTCAGAACTGGCATTGACCGTACAAAGCACTTCCTTCACAGGATTTGGTTGAAGTCTCTATAGAAATTTTATTTTAAAAATTCTTTTAAAAAAAGGTATCATATAGTAATTACAGCTTAACATGCTTATGTCGAATTTTAGAAACACGCTCCACTGAAAAATATTGTAATTTCACTTGGGATTGTAATTTTTGAAAATTGGTAAAAAAATCTTGACTAAGTGACTTGACTAAGTAATTTGGTAGCAATACTTCAATTGCCATCACGAGTGGTAAAGAATCTAGTTGTTTCTTGCAATTTCAATAGAGAAATATTTACATTCAAAAAGAATTTTCCAAACCAATGGGGTTTTAAAGGGGATTGACCCGATTCTTGATAGAAGGGACTTCACCCTAAAACCTCATTTGTAAAGTTTCGCGCAGACATTTCAATCCGTTTTGATGTGAGAGCAAAAAACGCGATTTTATAAGCCCTATTTTATATTAGTCTACCACAATAGGGTACCTTTTCGCTCGTAACTTGCAAACCAAACACCCTTTAGCCCACGATTTCACAGGGTAAATAGGATACCCAAATTTTGCCTACCAAGTTCCGGCAAAATCTGCGGTTCTGGGTACGAGGCTATTAGCGATCGGGCCATGGAACTTTAAGTTCAACGTTGATTTGAACATGATCGACAAGGTAATAATTTCATGAATATTCATAGGTTTCGGCATAGTCACGTTGAATTCAATTTGTTCGTAATAGCGTGTCGTGTACAAAATGTCCCAAAACAAACAGTATTATAGTTATATAGTAATATGGTATACTCGATAAAACCGTTTGAACAAATGAGGCCAAACGTAGGTCACCAAATATTAACATCACAAGTGGTATCATAGAGTTGTCAAAAGTAGCGGATGGTTTTGGGAAAGGTTCAGACTCGGTAACTTATTCATGCGTTAAATGCTGCAACGATTGTCTATAATATATAAATATATAGTAGCTATTTGTACAACGTATAGATTTTTGAAGTCGAATTTTGGAATCTGTGAACTGGAGTCTGTTCGACAGCTCTCGACGTACCATGGGCAATGTGAGTAACTCTTTCCGTTTAACGTACATAACCAAAAGATTGTTTGTTCCAGTAACATGCTCAAACAATTTGTGAGATTATTTTGTAAGAAGCAAGGTATCCGTTAAAGCAGGGCACAAGATTATCTCCAGTTTAAAAGTTTTTAAAGTAGCGTTTTTGCAGTGCTATGAATAAAATCAGGAGCACTCTAGGCTTTCCTAGTAAATTTACAAACTCAAAGACATTTAAGCTAGCTGGGTTGGGTAGTCTTAGAATATGGTTACTTCCAGGCCGGCGGTGATATTCCTTTACAAGTTTGTTAGTTGGTTGGCAAAAAAAATCATCAATATTTGAATATTTGCATTTTGTATTATGTTGGCATTCTATATACACTGCACGTGACAAGACTGAAAAGATAAACTGGATGTCGGATGTTTCTGTTCCAACGGATACGGATTGATGTTGTAACGTTCAAGCACGATAACAGATTTTAATTAGCGTAGATACTGGAAAAAGAAGAAAATTACCCAACTTAAAAAAGAAAACGGTTACACTAGCCAATCTTCATTCTAAGTCAAGAAGGATTGTAACACGAACTAATGACAAGTTTCGAATCGATGGACACTTTCAAAAAAGAGAAAAGTTTCCTTCGAGTTTGTTCATAGCACGTAGTTCTGATTTTCTAATTAACAAACTCTAATTATCGCAATTGTCCCAAGAGATTTAAATCCCATAAAAACGAGCTATTAAGTAACAAATCGTGTGAAATTAAAGCATTTCAATACCGAATAAACCCCAAACTCGTTTTAACATTATCTTGGTGGTCAAGTGGCGATTCATTTTGGGGGAGTATGGATGGCTAATGGTTTCCACCCAAAAGATGTCCCCATCCCCCTGGAAACCTGATCATATCTCATCTCGAAGATTGATTAGTTCCGGGGTGGGATCGCTTGCCTAGGCTGGGCAACTGTACTATTAACAGCCAGGAACCACCAATCATGAGAACTACATGTGCTGTTAGAAATATAAAGACAAGGACAAGGACTCTTCTCAAACGACATTTCATCCATGATTGGCAGTCTTGACCTTGACAGAGGGCTCAGTTGATGAAGTATTTTGGCGATTTGAGACATCTCTATTATGTATATACTTGACTCCCATGCACATCCTCAACAGCGTTCCCGCACTGTGAGACCCCGATTTGATGATGCTAGACTTTAACGTAGACGTTTTGAGAGAAACTGGACAAAAGCTACAAATAGTGTCGATCTCGATGCATACTCTGTGAAACTAATTCATTTTGCTAATATAAGTAGGTTTATTACAGGGAACAATTAGATAATGCAAACAACAAAACCAGGTTTGCTACTCTGAATAAGTTTCTGAACCACAACACTAAACAACTTCCTGACTGTAATTTTGCTACTGGGCTAAATAGATAATTTCCCATATTTTTCATCGACAAATTATACAGAATCAGACGGGACCTTGATATTTCTTATCGTATACAAACACAGTGGTTCTCAAATATGATCCAGCCAGAGATGAGTACAATGTCTGGCTGCTTCACTGAATTCTGCAAGGTTCTTGTCTGTGTATCGTTGCTCCAAGATTGGGCAGACCAAGAGGTGTTCCATTGTCTGTGGCCCTGTTCTACAATCACAATCCAGGTAGCCACACTTCTGCAAGGAGACCTTAGATCGATCGGTTCTGGTTCTTAATCTGTTGAGACATCGCCATTCACCCTATGAGGAGTGAGCTACAGGTGGAAGATGCTCACCAGGTTCCAATACCATAGATATTACCGGTGAAGCAAAGTCTTCTTTCCACAAGGCGGCTCTCTTAAACTCCTTAGCTGTTTCAAGGGGTAGGACTTTGCTTAAGAAACTCTCTCTGGATTTAAGGCGGTTAGCAGCTGGTCTCTGTCGGGACATAGGGTGCTTCACATTATATACTTGACAACTGCGCTCTTTCATGCTCGCTACAACACTAACACTACGACTGAATGTCAGGGGAGCAATTCCTGCTAGGATGTATAAGTTGTCCATTGGAGTTGGTCGAAGACAATCCCTGTATAATCCGGCAGGATGCATAAATGCTGAATAAAGCTTTTTGGCATGGGTTGCTCTTTCCCATATAGGGTCAGCATACATGAATAACACAGTGAAAGGTGCCGTCCAAATCTTAGGGTAAGTGGGTGTCTGGTAGTCACCTCATTTTGTGCCGTTGAGTTTGTTCAAGCTGGCTTTTGTTTTCACGGTTGCGTAGATGTTTGTTGAGTCGAATCATTAAAATGCGACTTTTTCAGTCATCTTACAATACGACGCAACAACTGAACAGCAACTTCTGTGTGTCAAGCCGCTATCCGCAATGCATTCGCAGAGTAGAGGGCAATTGCGATTGCACTCCTGCTAGACATCTCTTCACGCTTTTGATACAGTTGATAATATTCTTTTGGATAGGCCTATGTGCTACATTCAAAATTGAACTTAGTAACTTTACTTACAGTGGATTCGGTTATACCAGCTCATACATGTACCTGCAGAACCGCTCATTCCATGTGCGCATTTGGGGAAGCTATTTCAAATAAACAATCAACTCACCTTCCCTTTTGGTCTTCACAGGGTTCGATAGCTCGCTCTTATTTTCCAATAATTGTAGAACATACTCTATCGCCTCTACCATCCCGAAGCATAATTTTATTATGAAATCAGTGAAGTAGAGCGCTGTTAAACAACATCAAACTATCTTTATCTTGATGAAATTAATATGACTATGCCATGACTATGAAATGCTGAAAAGACAAACTTTTCATCGCATTTTCACCTAGCACTTTGAGACCAATTTTAGAGAAATCGAATACAATAAGTTATAAACCTTTGGTGATGACCTTTGACAATTGGGACGATTTTTGTCTATATCTCTAACTAAAGTTGATGGCAGTATAAACGATAAATACTTGTTAATCCTTGTAACAAGACGATCACTTTGGTTACCTTTTTAACAGCAATCCAGCACTTTTCATTTTTGGCCCCCTGTCTCATGATTTACCCCCCTCCTGCTCACGAGGGGCAGCCCACCGCTAAATTTGTTAATTACCTTCATAGGGGAAATTCACTGAGAAATGATATTCTGCTCTCAACGGTAAGGGAATTGCTCCAGATGACCCCACTAATCAATAGATAGGGCGACTGTTTAGTATCGGAAGGGCCGTGGATTCAATTCCGCACCTCACATTCTAAGAAAAAATCTTTCTAGGGTTGCTTCGTTGCTAGCTAGACGGTCACCCGGCCGGCTTTTTTTGCGATTACCTGGTTTTCTTGTCCAGCTGGATACCTCTACAATGACCTTTTTAACCCGATCCGATTTGTTCTTGTGCTCCGTTCAGCGGGGGCCCTTTTTACCGCCAATTTTGGTGGTCATACTGTATTTCTACGTAAATTGACTTCTAGATGACAATTTGAC
>JAMKCH010088093.1:5676-25139 GCA_023653785.1 Ophioderma brevispina
AGTCTCACCACAGCTCAAAGGTCATACATGAACCAGTATGCTGATAGGGCAGAGACTGGGAGGAATTAACTGGAGCTTAACTCAACCAACCCACCAGAAAAATTATACAGCACCCCACAGGACTGGGGAGAACAAATTGGCGAGTCAAGGAACAAAAATTACACTTAGATAAGACAAGCTAATAAAAGCTGCAATTTTTAAAAAAAATATATTGAAGGATAGATTTGTTAGTCTGAACTTTTGCTGTAATATATTGCTAAGGTATGAATTGAAGCAAATGCTAGTAATCTTTTATGCCTCAATCTAAGTAACCATGACAGCCATTACTACTGCTGTATGCATATGTGGTAGTTGAACAAATAACTTTAATAACTTTTAAAACACAACATAAAAATTGACGACCAAATCTGAATACAAAAGCGATCATAAAGGATCATACACAGAAATTTGCTAAAGTGGTTGGTATAAGATGTCATTTGATTGGGTGCGTTTTCATATAATTTTTAGAAGCAGTCAACCGATAAGGATATGAACTATGCATGTCTTTTATTAAGAGCCTCTTTCAAAAATATGCATTAAAATTTCTTAGCGCTCAATTACGTAACATATGGTAGGTTATTTTGGTATTATGTGATGTGTTAGAACTGGTTCAGTCAACTATACTCCATTTCTCTACCTCTGTGCAATAATGTCATAACGTTGATGAAGCTTTTATGCACGCGTCAAGATATGTCGTCTTTGTTCGCCCGTGTGCAGTAGAGGGGTAGATGGTCTTTGTGATATGTTAATAATTGGTTCAGTTGACTTGACAGATGTGTTAAAGGGGAGGATTATGCACCAAAGGGGGCTGCAACCATCTTCAGCCTGCCAATGTGGCTCTCCATCACAGACTGTGGATCACATTCTCAATGAGTGCCCTACCTTTCATCCACTGGTGGATATAGGCTTCTCAAACCCCAACCAGTCAACAGTGAGCTGGCTCCACCAACTTCAACATATTTAGCTGCTGCCTCATACGCAAGAAGAAGGGGTAGATGGTCTTTATGATGTGTTATAACTGGTTCAGTCAACTAGATAGATGTGTTAAAGGGGTAGATGGTCTTTGTGATGTGTTGTAACTGGTTCAGTCAACTAGACAGATATGTGTTAAATATATGTTGGCATTGAAAATGTGTAAAAAGAACAGAGTTTGGCAAGTGAGTTAAAGCAATTAGCACATTTTTTGAAGAGCGCCCCCAATTTTTCAAAAAAAATTGAGATTTTACACGGTTGCATTGGTAACTGGCTAGTAAACTATACCTGTGAATGGTTAAGCTCGAAAATGTCTGTGTCACAAACGAAAGAATTTTGTAATTAGAATAATTATTATCAGGGATCCCGATAATAATTCAAAGGCTGCTGGGAATGGCTTTCCAATGTGAAATAGCTGGGAAATAGCGACATGTACGTGTCTACGCTCGTCCATTAGTTGTTTTATTGGTTCAGACAAGTCAAGTTAGAGGTTATCTTCTTGAGGTGGCACTATTTCATCATGGACGGACATAAACGTAGCATTTCCAGCTCTGCCGTTAAGTCCAATCTGGGATCCCAATTCTAATTACAAAATCGCTTATTTTATGATAAATACGCATTTCTTAGCATTCTCGTTCGCAGGTATAGTTTCCTAGACAATTACCAATGTAACTGTGCCAAAATATCAACTTTTGAAAATTGGGGGCGCTCTTCAAAAAATGTGCCATTATTGCTTTAAAGGTGTGGGTGGGATTTCTCATCACTTTTGTCTGACTGCTTTCCACATAAAAGCTTGAAACAACAAAAGCCTGAAGCGGCTTCAACTTCTACTTTTGCAAAATTAACAATGTTTTTCTGAAGTCTCAAAATGTGACTCTTAAAGACTATTGACACATGTCATCTTGACATTTAGAATTGTAAAGCTAAGTCACAAACTATTACAATATTCATTTGTCATACACTAGTTGTCAACACTCATAGAATAATATATATGCTCCTTGTGAATTGCAAGATCGATTGTTGTGTAGAGGTTATGTGTAAGATTTATATTTCTCTTACACGGTAACGTGGTCAGTTACAAAAGCTAATGGTGCTGAATGTAACAAGCGTAGACTGGAGACGAACAAATAACAATTGAAGACATACTTTACTGGAAACCAATAGTTTATTTGACGACACAATGACACAAATACAAATCATATATAAGGAGCGAAACAGAACAGGTCCGCCGCTGAAGAAACCAAAATATCTAGTGAGGATTTGGCCACGCCAGAAATTACACCCAAGCGACGCTACCAGCGTGCCCTTCTGTGATTGGTCAATTAAATATACCAATAGGTGTTAAGGACCAATGGCATTGCTTAATTACCAATTCTTCACAAAACAGGCAAATACAACCAAATGAGCCATACCAATAGTTTAACTCCCAAAATGCATTGCCACAACTTAATTTGTACTCCTATATAAAATACTAAATTAATAAATATCTCCTAATGAATTATCCTACATATGCTTAGGTACAGACTGCAGCCATGGTGTGTGTGTGTGCGCACAAGTGTGCGTGCATATGCAAGCATATGTGCATGTCTGTGTGTGTGTGTGTCTGTGTGTGCTTGTCCATCTGTGCTAACTGAGGTATACATGTGTGACTCCTATTTCTTATGTATTGCTTTATTCTGTCATGACTTGTATGTCTACTTTTGCTGCTTGTGTGTCTAATTATAACTAAAGAAAAGTCACACAAGTTGTCTATCTGTCCATGTGTTGGTGTCTGTGTCCATGTTTGTCTGCTTGTTTCTTTCTTCGTGTGTCTCTCTTATGTGTGTATGTGACCGAAAGTGAGAATAAGTGTATATCAACTTAAAAATGATACTATGCATTTTTAAAATCAAAGTTCCAGATTCTCAGCTTTGAAAGTAAAAAAAAAATAGATTTCATTTTAAATAATAATTTACCAGATCCTTTCTACTTAAATTCTTAAAATTTAATTTGACAAATAAAATGTACCAAGTTCAACACATCGAGTATTTAATATGTTTGTTTGTATGCATTATTCACTTGAAATAGTGAAAATGTTTACATTCTTTGTCAATTGCAAACCATTTTGCATTGTATTCAAGACAAGTGTTATTTACACAGAGTCTATTTTAAAGCAGCAATTTGTCCTAGATAATATTTATTCAGTTCTCCAGGAAGATTTATGCAAATGGATGGCAATTCTTTAGAAGGAGTCCCATAAGTTTTAAAAAGCTAAAATGTGGGGTGAGGGAAGAATGATAACACTAAAATGGGAGGGGTAATGTTTTAAAGTATCACATTACTTAGATTCCAAATAGCTTCAACATTTTGAGGGGAAAAGCCTGGAGGGAGCCTTTAAGTTTAAATTTAGTATCAATAGGGGATCCAGACGATGGTGGCCAAGCCTCATTCAATATGGCAACTCATACAAAATATAAGTAACTGCAGCAATACGGAAAGCAAACCACAAACCAATTTGGGTACTTTGATGTGGGTCAGTCATGAGTGTTCCCATGACACATATATGACCTAGTGCTCATACAAAAAAAGTAAGAAATAACCCTTCCAGTATAGTTGATTCTTCAGCTCCAACGGTTTTGGAATAAGAAAATATTCCTTGTTAACATATAAAAAATTCAGAATTTTTCGTCAAGATTTCGCTTTCACATGTTAAACCAATGGTGACGTCTGAAATTGGGATATCTTGGCCGCCCTCCCCTGGGGGATCATAAAAATGACAGCCCCAAGGGCAGGAAACTTCTGTTGATTCTAGTAAAGCAAAATGCAATACAATAAAGCAAAGTTAACAACATGTGTATATAAGGCTAATGGGGTTAAAATATGAAAATATGACCTGGATGTCCTTTGACCCTGGGTGACCTCACATTGTTTTTTTCACATGCTGTGTAAGGTTATTTTCACACCAAGTTTCATCTGAATAAACTAAACAAAATATGACCTTTGGATGTGACCTTTGACTGTGAGTAAAATAGAAGTTTACATTTAAGGAGGAATACATCGTACATCTATTTGCTGCTTTATGTAATGTGTTGCATAGTTTTTAAGTAAAATGTATTACAATTCTTCACATCCTTCAATACTTTCTTGTTTTTCTCTTTTTCAAGCAGATGGAAGAAGGTGAGAATAAGATTGTGTTTGACCGGGAGAAGTTTGTGCAATCCAGATCACCCCATTTACAGCCTTTCCTAGAGAGAGCTTTAACACTACAACACTTTGAAAGGGTAAGAAGTACCACTTGCGGGAGTAACATGTATAGTTAAAGGAAACAGGGCTCAAATTAGTAGAATTGTTTAATATGCTCTACATCTCAAAGTTATGAATAATGCCTTGCACCTGTACAATCAATGCTTCTCTTAAACCATCTCAAGTCCAATTTGATACTAATTTGATATACCAGCCTGAAATTAATTTAAAACTTTGATACATATCTGATGCTATTAAGTTCATGTGGAAAAACTTTTGACATGTTTTTGATTTATCAAACCTGTATCAAATCCCAATTTAACATGTTTGATTCTTTTTAATTAAAAATCTGATACTAAAATGTGTGCAAGGGCAAGGTAGTCATCAATCAGTATATGACATGATTATGTTATCAAATACCATTTACTAAGTAGTTTAAATTTCATCATTTATTACAGTTTGTAGATACCCGGATAGAAACTTTATCCAGTGGACGTGGCATTCCCAAAGATGTCTTTGAGCAGCAATTGGATATAGAAAAACAAGATGGGGGATGTAAGTGTTGTTATAGTGATTAAGTAGTTTATTTGCACAATTTTATTGTAGGAAATGTGTAATATTTAAGGATCAGCTGTAATGACAATTTCCCTGGAGTTCCCTGTGAGTACCCATTGAGCAAATGAGAGAGTGAGAGAGAGAGAGAGAGAGAGAGAGGAGGGGAGGGAGAGGATGAGGGAGAGAGAGGGAGGGATGGATGGAGAGACCGAGACGGACAGACTGAGAGACAGACAGATATATAGAGAGAGACAGAGAGTGAGAGAGAGAGCAGGTAGATCTTGAGATATATATTCAATGAGTCACTTTTCTAGTGTATTTTAGATGAAAACAAATTACAGTGTAGCTTCTGACAATTTTTTTAGCTTTGTAGATGAATAGGAGTCTCGTGAGGGTATATACTCAATGAATATCTACAGTGTATCCCAGATCAAAAAAGGCATTACAGTTGCACATATGACATCATTAGGTAAAAGGCACTATCAGTGATTTGCTAAATCAGAAAATAGAAACAAATCATTAAAAAATCAAATTTTTGCATATCTGTACCAAGTATAGGTATCCTAATATACCCACCAACTGCTAAGATTGAAGGCAACCTAATACGGACAAAATCAGATATTTTAGTCATTACTATCCGTATGGACACTTACTACAACACGTAATTGAATGGAGATTCATATCTTAAAGCACTGCTGTTTTCTTCCATTTCTGTCAATTTATCAATTGCAAAAAATAAGTTATGTCAATTCTAGAGACTTATTCTTCATTTTTAAGCTATTCCTGAAAATTTCAAATATTTTGACTCTTTTGGGTGAATCACTAATAGTGTCTTAAAAAATCAGGAGGAGAGAGTTTTGAGAATATTTGTTCATTAGATATTTACAGTGTCTCTCAAATGAAAACAAGACAGAGTTACCCCTTTTGATATCTCTTAAGCTATGTTGATGAATAGTATTTCTTTTGTAAGTACTTTAGAGCAAGTTGGTATGAACTATGACACACTCATCCACCATGGACACAATTCAGTGAGCTATACTTACACATGCATTAAAATGAACAGACCGTGTGTTCTGGGTATCATAAACCATTCCCAGAAACTAGAGGGTGTATACCCTAAATACACTGGTGAGTGAATGTTACTGAACTCTGCCACAGGATTTGAGATTATTGACTTCAAATGATTGTTGGAGGTAATATACAGGCTCAACTGAGTATTCTGAAACATTGCTGATTTAAAGCATAAGACAGAAAGAAGAGAATACAATTATTTGAAGTGGAGTGTGTCTTGCATATTATAGGGTTAATCTAACTGAATTAAGTACTTTGTAGAGTGTTGAAGTATTGACTTTCTGTTTCTCTTTTTATCATCAGGTTTATCCAATAAACATAAGCTGCAAAGACAAATAGTAGGTCAAATAGCGGATAGCAAAGACAATTTCAACAAAGCCCGCAAAATTGTAACAGCAAAAGCAAGACAAGGGGTAAGACTATAACCAATAAAATATGGATTACTGTATTTTGCAAAGAAATCTATTCACTGCAGTCATTTGTTGTTTACAAGCTGTTATTACATGCGTCAAAGTGTATGGTAGGGGAATAAAGCTTGTAAACCATTGAGTCTGCTTCATTTAATTTTGTAAAATAGTCAACCAAAAATATGAGCATTCCTAAATTTCAGTCTCAACTGTTAAAAGGCTGTATCAGTGATCCACATGAAGCACAAGAATATTTTAAATTTGCAGGAAGTGGCCTGAAAATGAAGCCCATAGAATTCTGATATTTTTTTGTTTTCAAACAAAAACTTGAAAAGTTTCAAAAATGTTCAGTACTATATATTTCCATGACTATATTTGCATTTAGCATGGAATGCATTTAAATGAGTCCAAACAAGCCTAGTCTTTGGTCAGTGGTTTTTGAGATGGCTTCCCAAATGACCTACAGTCATTTGGGAAGCCATCTCAAAAAAATGCTGACCTAAGTGTAATAACACATATACAGAATCTACCAGGGTTGAACGAGGTTAATTGCCAATTTATGTTAACTCTGTGACTAGTTTTAATACTACCCTGATACTGTTGGTAAATAAGTTAGTAACCATAGAAACAAACATCAAGTGATTAAAGGGGATTTTGCGATCCTCAGCCTAGTCTCCCTCTGACTTGCTCATGAAAGTTGAGATTTTACATAATCTGAACCAGTAAACTCAGTATTAGATACATACCTAGTATGGTGTGTTTGTTGGTTTCTCGGGACAAGAAAAAAAAATCCCACAATCACCTGGAATTTTAGGAACAAGCCTATCTCAAGAATATCTAGTGAACCATAAACAAAAAAGGTATGTGTTGACACACAAAATGCACCTTTAAATATTTGTACAACTAAAGAATTTGCAAGATAAAATTTACAAGTTTTGTTATTTCCATTATTCTTTTTAAATTTTGCTTGCAAAAAATTAAGTTTCTTTGGAAAAAAGTAAGTAGTCAAGGTCCCTTTATCTGGGACATGCATGAAATAACAAAACATACACAACAGTGGATTTAAACATGTCATCTTTTGTATTGCAATTGTGATGGTTTCATTATTGCTTCTCACAACAATAAAAAAAATCCTATTTTTTTAATGACTCAATTGTTTGGATAATTTCTCACTTTTTGGCTAAAACTAATTTCCAACCTTCAATAAACAAGACTTGCTTTCTGATTTGGTTAATTATGGGAGAGGGGGATAAATATTGAAATGTATTAATTTGAATTTGGAAGATATTATATTAAAAAGGGGCATATTTATAGTATACCCTTTGCACCTATGTGCTTTTTTGATAATGGAATAACAGAGATGTAACTTTTCCAGAAATTTCCGGATTTTTGACCATAAATAAAAAAATCCGGAAATGTAAAAAAAAATTGTATTTTTTTTCAATTTCTGAGATCAAAGTGTTAATGATAAAACTTTGGTTTTTGATGCAGATTTACCTTTAAGTACTAATTTATTTTAGGGAAGGGGTCTTGTACCCAAAAATCGCATAAGAAAATACGTTCCCTGGGGCTTCTCCGGATGCTACACTAAAATTTGGCCTTCCCGTCGGTCCAAATTTTGGATTTTCAGGAAATGCGACTACTCCTCTGTTACATCTCTGGAATAAGCACATAATAAACAGTAGTGTGAGGGGCATAATATAATTATGCCAAAAAAAAGGTTTCAATGATACCAAAATTAAGTTTGATGGGACGAGGCTGAGGATCTCTCATGTTGTCCCTTTAAAAATTTGTCCAATTAAAATCCAAGTAAGTGAATTTCCTAAGAAATGATTTTACTGATTGTATTGTTCATCCCTCAGGTGACACATCCATGCATGCAATGCAGCTAATCATACCTAATCATATAGGGTGCCCAAAAATACAACCCATGACAGTATATTGATATCGTCATGAGTTGAATTTTTGTGTCACCCTGTACATCACATGCTTGTCTTGGATAAACTCACATAATACTGTACCAAGCAAAGCTATCATGTTATTATTAATTTCAAGTGCATTTTCTTTCACCTGTATGACTTTTATATACACTAGGCTTCATGTTGGCCACCACTGTGTGTTGTATCTAGATACCACCCAATTTTGATTATTTCACATTTGTACAAAGGAAATAAAAGTAAATGATGACACTGACATGGTGAATTTCTTTTTAGTTTGAAGAAAAAAAATCATGTGGTATGCAGTGTTAAATTATGCTGTATGTGCACAAGATGTTTTGTGTTACTGAACTTAAATTTAGACCTCTTGAAATTAGGTCTTCTCATTTGAAGAGTTTGTCTATCCTGATTAGTGTAAAAGTGGCATATTGGGCTATATCAGATAAATAGACTACATGTCTTCCTTTTGGGTATTGAATTCATTTGGAATAGCCAAGGGCAGGACATGATCAATGCATGGGTGTCACATGCAGTGCACATGGTATTCATGACCTAACCATGGTGGTTATTTCATGGCTATTCAAAGTGAATCCATTACTCCCATGTGGTAGGTGAATACTCAATTACAGTTTGTGCCTTCTACAGAGGGTGTATGGAATTCATGTGGAATAGTCTATCACTAAACAGTACCCAAAATGTGCGATTCCATCCCAAATAGTTCCAAATTCCATATATATTCCATTGGTTCTAATCTGATAATTAATTATTTGCTTGCTGCCATTACTAATCCCTAAATTTAATCCCCATAACCGGGTTAACTGCTTATCTGCTTTTTCAGATGATCCAAGCCCAAGGAAGTATACGGGTAGGTGGCATATGTTAGCAAAGTCCGAATAATTAACCAGCATGACCCTTTCATTGTTTTTCAGGTTTGATATTTTTATGCAAAACAAAGGGCTCTTTTTATTATTCCCCAAGCTTTAGTCATGGGGAGTGTTGTAATGGAGAGTGTTGTAATGGAGTACATATATTGTCTGTCCGTCAGCTGTCTGGATACAAATGTGGTTCACAACATAACTTCTCCATCTCATTTCAATCCAACTTTCAGGCAAGAACTATCATCACCTATGATAGAATTTTCAGATCAATAGGTCAAAGGTCATTTGATAGCCAATGCACAAACACAGTCAGCCAGAGGGATATGCAAGTTTCACTTGCTCTAGGTTGCCTAAAAATGAGGAGGGAGGTGGATGAGAAACAAATTTCTTTTTTTAGTAAGCGGCCTTTGTAATTGTTTACTTGTGTGGTGTTATTGAGAGGTTGGTTGTTTGACATGTATGATGATGGTAATTGTGCTACACTTAATCTGCACATTTGGGTGAATTCAAATGGAAGCTCCCCTTGCTGTGGCTGCCAGCATAGGGTGTATTGAGTCAATCCCACAATGCACCAGTTTTGGGAAATTTCACCTCAGTAGGATACTACAGTATAGGCACATTGCAATGCATTATGGGATTGGTTCAAAACATCCTCTGGGCTGCCAGTGAGGTGTTGGAATGTACAAAACCAGATTAGCATATAACTTCTACTGCAGTGCAGTGCCAGTGCCAATATATCGATCACTTTCTACTGCAAATTGATGCAACCCACTGCAATGCAAGTTAAAAAGAATTTAACTTTGTTGCAGTACTGCATTGCAGCATCTTGGGCAGAGACTGCAATTCTGGCAATGCAACTCACTGCACTGCAATGCAGTGGAAGTATGAACGGACCTTAAGAGTGGTCAAGCACTCTACAGGGTATCCCTCAAACTGACCAGGACACCTTGGGACTGTCAGGAGGGTGGGTGGGTGGGTGGGTGTTGGGGTGGGGGCAGGGTGGATATGTACTGGTATGAATCTCTGTATACTGGTCTGGCAGCTCACTGACCTCTGAAGGATGAGTATTTTCATGGTTGTTTGCCCAAGTCCAAATGAGAGCAAATTCATTTTTAATTAATAATTCTTATATAAATTAAATCCAGAATGTGTTAGCCAATTACTAGCAAGTGGCCATACTAGGGTTCGAACTAGGGATGTTAACCACCTAAAGGGAACTATCCTGACCAGTTGGTCATGCTCTCCCTCCATTGCATGTTGTCATCTGTTAGAAATGGAAATAAATTTTAAAAAATTCTGCCATATCTTGCAGGATAAGTTAACTAAACAAATATTGAATTTGATTTCTTTCATGGTTTGAACCACTCTCAGTAATTTTGATTTAAGAAGGAACACTGCATGTGACCTTTTCAATCAAGCCCATAAAACAAAATTATAACTTGGAATGCTTGTGCTATAGTGTCAATTTTGTCTGCATTAAAAATACTAATCATTATCATGTCATCAACACAACATTTGCATATTATCAGTGTGGTAATCAGTTCCATGTAAATTTAAGAAACTAATCCATTGCTGTCTAATTGTATAACAGGTGCAGTCTGTTATTTGTTTGTTTCATTGCATATTTATTTATATTTTCCATAGTTAAAAAGCATTTTAAGGGAGCAATACACCTTCAAGTGAATTAAACAGCCGTGTTAATTCATGCAGTTTCATTGGTTCCTGCCCCGCTTTCAATTCCCAATTTAGACCGGGTATTACATGGTTCATATTGACTTTATTTTGAGGATATTTCATATAGCATTCTGCTACAATAGCGCATGCATGTCAATGTTGCACCTCGTTGCATGTGTTCTTTGCATTCAACGGATTGGTAGATTTTTTTACTCGGTAGTGGTGTGACAGGTCTCAATTGTTATATTTAAGTCGTTAGGATTGCAGTGATAGGTTGAAGATTACCTTGAATTATAAATCTGTCTAAAAATGAGAATAAAGGTATGATTTTTTGAACCAGTACTCTCTTGACGACATATTGAAACTAGTGATACCATTATTTTTGCTTAAAATAATGGCATTACCTTGGTTTCAATTCGACTACCGGTTCCAAAAGTCATACCTTTATTCTCTAAGTAAAATGTTTGGTGTTTAATTTTGTTACTATTGTTGTATGCTACATGAAAGTATACATATCTAGAAATTAAAAGATCCCATTTCAAAGAAGACCAGATAGTAGAAATACAAATTATTATTTCTGCATTATTCCTTGTGGAATATATATTTGGTTGTCTACTGAATTGACATCATGCACTGCTCCTTGAACAATAATTTCTTGCATCTCCATACCACTCATTCACAAAACAAGAAATGGCTAAATAACCCATTGTTGATCTTTGAAGGGACTGAACACAAATTTAAGCCAGGAATAATAATTGCAGCCTTTGAGCATGTAGTACTTTTAACTAAATTAGATATTAAAATGATCCCTACAGTTAATTATGAAAATCTAAAGGTTCTCTTTGTGTATTAGGCCAAAAATAGTTTTATTTTCAGTAGGTAGTCCCAAAACCAAAATGCAAAATGTGCTTTTCTATGTTTTATTTATTTTTAATTTTTTTGAAAAGTTTTTTGCCCAGAAAAGCTTGAAATCACATGAAATGGCAAGTCAAAATAGTTGCAAACCCTATTTTACACCAAGATTATTAGCTTATAGAACAAACATATCAATTTGGGATCACTTTATATAAAAAAAAAAATTTCTATCTCTACAGCATTTTTTGTCAGAAAAAAAAATGATCTTTCTCAGTTATTCAAAATGTGTGTGGCCTACTAAAAACAAGGGATGTAAGTTTTCAGGCTATAGCCTGAATTCAGGCCTTCAATTACTCAAATTTTTCACAATTTTATTTATTTTCAGCTCGTTTTGGAGGCTTTTAGCCTAAATTCACGCACTTGTTCAGGCCGTTCAGGCTTTTCTCTTCAGGCCCTCTTACATCCCCGAAAACAAACTTGTTGTATATTGTATTGCATCCAGGGACTTTTATCAAAAGTGTACAATACAATGATTTATTTGTACCACTCGGAAGCCTGACATAAATAATACTTGATAACTTAATACATATTCGATGTTAAATAATAATAATAATAACTGGTTTATTTCTGAGTGATACTAAAATTACCATATCTCTGGAACAGTAAGTCCAATTAAAGTGAGGTTTTTAGCAAAATAGAGCCCAGAAAATGACACATAAATTGAAAACTGAATTTTGATTTTGCTCAACAATTGACTCCTTTTGCTGCATTACCATGTTTTCACACTCTAACAAGTGTTAATACCATGATACCATGCACTGATCATTATCTGTGCTTATTCTATCATACTGATCATTTCATAACACACACTTGTTTCCTTCATATCACACCAGGCCAATCCAGAAGCCATTAAAGCCAGACTAAAAGATGTTGGAGAACATGTCTCATCATTTTCACATCAAGTCTCACAACAGGTAATCATAAGTGGCTAATTAGTCCCACCAAGAGTTTGGAAAGGGGACTATAAAATGAGAGCTCTGTGTATGTGTGTGTGTGTGCATTTGTCCGGATATGTGTGTGTGTGCATTTGTCCGTGTGTGTGTCTCAACAAGTTAAAGCAATAACAGCACATTTTTTGAAGAGCGCCCCCAATTTTCCGGATATTTTGAGATTTTTGGACAGTTGCATTGGTAATTGACTAGAAAACAATATCTGTGAATTGTTGAGCTCAAAACTCTCTGTGTCGCAAACGAAGGAATTTTGTAATTAGAATAATTAATATCGGATATCTCCGATATCAATTCAATGGCTGCTGGAAACGTACTTTCAATATGAAATAGCCGGGAAATTGCACCATGTACGTGTCTACGCTCATCCATTAGTTCCGTCGTTTCAGGAAAATCAAGTAAGAGGTCATTTTCGTGAAGTGATACTATTTCATCATGGACGAACATAAATTTGGCGTTTCCAGCTCCACCATCAGGGGTCCCAATTCTAATTACAAAATCGCTTCTTTTGTCACAAATACGCATTTTTCAACATTACCACTCGCAGGCATAGTTTACTAAACAATTACCAACACAACTGTGCAAAAATCTCAAAATTTGAAAATTGGGGGCACTCACAAAAATGTGCTGTTATTGCTTTAACCCCAAGTTACAATTGATCTTTAATCCACATATTTAGATGAATTTCAGTGGGACTAGGACACTGAGTAAGTCACACATGTGATCTTAGCATATGGGGTCAATTGCCATCTAGGGGTCAATTAGGTCATCACTGTATCCACATATGTATTTTGATTTCAGTAGGACTTGGCACCTATACTCTTGTCTTGTCTGAAGTATGAAGTGACGACGCGCACGTATACCCAGTGCCGCCTTTCAGTTGCAGTGCACTTGTGATATGCCTATGTGAGCGCTGAAAGCCGGTACAATGCAGGCATATAGCCTGCATTGCTACTTCGGAAACCTCACTTTCTTTGTATCATCTAAAGCAAGCATTTATTTTATTTTTGGTTTTTATCCCCCAGCATTTTAGCAGAAGGGGGATTGTCATCGGCATATCTGTCCGTCTGTCTCTGCCTGTAACCGTTAGACCCTTGATGACACTTGCACACTTGCGTCTAGATAACACTTTTATTCCCCAGGAATACGGTGCAAAGTCTCTCTTAAAGGGGGATGGCCCGATTTAAGGATATGAAGTTTTCATCTTGATAGATTGGCCTTTACTCCAAAACTCCATCTGTAAAGTTTCGCTCCGATATTTCAATTCCTTTTGATGCGAGAGCTAAAAATGTGATTTTGTAAGCCCCATAGAGTACTGTGGGCTTCTAGGGACGAGGCTATTAGCGATCAGGCCATGGACCTTTAACAATCTCATTGCTTTTCAAACAAGGTTACTCCTTATATCTAAAATAGTCAACTTCTACCATATCCCATATCCAAATTTGATGAAACTTGGTGTGTGGGTAGTGGTGGATCACATGGCATGAAAAGAAATAGACCTCATGATATATTTTTTACTATCACACTCTTATGCATTCAATATTTGTATAATATCATCAGACCAGGATGTTGTTGGATATCATCAGTCCATGATGTTGTTGGATATCATCTTCCTTTGCACCCATTCCATCTAAAGTAATCTACTCTTCAATTCGGTCCTCTTTCTTCATTGTGTGACTGTAGAAACAAAACTTAAAGAGACATAAGGAGATTTCCAGAGAGAAGCACCCTCAAGTTTTTTGAACCCAGGTTTTTGCATATTTGGAATGCTTTTCAATGTATTAGGTCACACCTGAAGTGAATAAGCCAATTACGCCTTATTTATGCAATAAGATGATGATATAGTAATTTATGTCGTGCACTACAGAAATTCAAAGCATGGTTTCCTATGGAAATGATTAGGATAGCATGCAAGTTCAAAATAAGGTTTGCGGCTTTCCTTCATGCTTGTTTGTCCAATAAACCTTCCGAAAGTTCTTGGTAGGTGGTCTACAACCGATCAAATGCAATTTGAGAGAAATTTGTTTCCTCAAAAAAAATCTCCTCCTGTCACTTTAATGTCTCTGTAATATCAGAACTGATAAACTTTTTTCAGTTTCCAGTTCTTAGTCCTATTTTCTATCCTGCCAGGGTACGCTGAGAAGTGATTAATTTATTTATTTACATATTTGGCTAAGAACATCAAAATTGAACTATTTATACAGACATCAAGAAAAAGAAATACAAAAATTAAAATTGCCTTAGTGAGCTAGCCAGGAGGAAATCAGGAGCAAGAAACTGCTGTCATCCAAAGGATGTGATTTCTCCGACTCACTGAGGCAAAGCACAACACAATTGATAAAATACAAAATATTGTAAATATTGCACTGAATATCCCCTTGAACAAACCCAACATGTCGAATAACCCAATAACCACAAACCACCAAAAACCCATACCACATGCCACACACCAACCCACCCTAACATTAATAACCCTAAAGGTCCATTCTTACTTCACCGCACTGCACTATAGTGCAGCAAACATGGATGAAACCATCTTCAACCCAGCACAGCAGCAGCTCAATGCAATTTAACTGCGCTGCCGCTGCATTAGTCCGAGATGGCTCCCATCCATCCTCACCACACCGCAGCACAGTGAAGCACGAATGGACCTAACACCCACCCTCATAAAAAAGCAGGTATATTAGGAAATGCAAGGAGGATATGTCAGACTGATGACAAATTTTTTAAAATACATTTAAATGATATTTAAAATCACATTTTAAATGAATCTATGTACTTCCTGTGTGTGTGTGTGTGTGTGTGTGCATGTGCACGCATGCTCGTGTGCATGTGTATGTCACCTGAATGAATATTGTAACCAAATCATGTTTGTGTGGATCCATGTGTGGGAAAATATTGGATCCAAAACATAATGATGATGATGAAATTGTATGTGGTGCGTCTTTGGGCTGGTACCCCACGAGGATCCAGCAAGTCGGCACAGGAGGTTATTCCTCGAAGATACCTTGGCGCAATGACCATGCATTGATATATTCAATACATGGTGCAAATGCTAATGAGCACATACTATGTGTTAATTGGATTGGTTAAGTGGGTCTTCTGTGCGATTTTCTTTTAAACATACTTTAACTGTATTGGGTCCACAACTTTATTCTGATTTGTAATAAAAATGTTTTTTTAGTTTTTTAATAAAAAATATATTGGCAAAAATCAGTGCATTTGCATCAGTTTGACAAGACCCATAATGGCATGCACCCCTGTTGGATTTGCGCTATTATTTGTTATTTGTTGTCAAGCTGAGTGTGTACACATTGATTTTTGCTAGTATACAAGAAGCTATGCAGACATTAACATTTGAATGACTCACTCCTATTTGGTGCTGATTAAGGTATAGATTGTTGCAGGTAGTTGTTGCCAGATCAAATAACATATATGTGCTTCTCAGATAGCTGATTTACAGTTGATGGTTTAATTCCTTGCTTTTAAATCATCGTATAGTGCTTTATCATTGCCAATAATTTCCCTAACAATTAAGAATACTTAAAGGAAGTATCAGTGATTTGCTAAATCTGAAAATTTAAAAAAAAATCAGATTTTGGCATGTCTGTAACAAGAACATGTAAATGACAAGACTAGAAGCAATGTAATAAGGTCAAAATCAAATATTTTAGTCATTACTGTCCGTATGGACACTTAATACAATACAGTACGTAATTGAATGGAGATTTATACCTTTGAACGCTGCCATTTTTTCCCTTTTCTGTCAATTCGTTAGTTGGAAAAAGTAACTTTTAAGAATTCTACAGACATATCCTTCACTTTTAAGTTATTCCTGCAAATTTCAAATATTTTGACTCTTTCGGGTGAATCGCTGAGAGCGTCTTTAATATCCCCCAGAATCTACCCTAAAATGTACCCATTTTCAAATCTTGTACCAAAAACATAAAAGAATGACTAATTAGAGAGTTAACCCTGTGTAAATTCCAATCAGTGCATGGCACCATCAGCATAAGGCTCTTCCAACATAACTGATGTTAATTGTTCAGAATAGAAGAATATAATGCTTTTAATCATTTCATGACAGATGTTATCATTCATTTGCATGTCATTATTCCGTGTCATAGGTCAAGACTGATGAAGTGAAGGCCACCTTACAAAAGGGCTTCAACAAGGTAATGGTGGTATAGATGTCATCATCAATTTGTTGTGGTGGTGTTAGTGGTGGTTTACCTGTAACTCACTTAACCTATAGCATGCCTCTTTTCTCCTTTTTTTTCTCCTGAACCATGGTAGATTCCTAAATATACTAAATCCTATAGTGCAAGTAAAGAATTCTCATACATTGTACACTTATAAATGAAGGCCTATGTAGGTTGTTTGAATGAAACAGGTCCAGAGCAAGGGCCAAAGACATTTGTGAGCAAGCATAGCAATGAAACATTTGGTATAGCCAAAAATCTTTTGGAAGTTTACTTTGAAAAAAAATTGCATCATCTTCAAAAAGATAAACCGTGGCCATGAGCCTGATCATCAGGCACCACATTGCAATACGTGGATCCTGGGTTTCCTACCGGAAATCATTTTTTACTGAAATTCCTATCCCACAATGCACCAACGATGTACGAGTAGATAAAATAAATAGCGCATATATATTCTATGGTGTTTTGTGTCATACGGTCAATTTTCTGTCATAACAGTGCGAAAACCGTTTGCTGTACATAAATTTTACCAGTAACGAGTACTCTTTGATTGCCTTGTAATTTTTGCACCACAAAATGTGCGCGTAGTTTAAAGGAGGCGCACTAAACCGTGAGCGTGCATGGAGCGATGCATATCTACTCGTACATCGTTGGTGCATTGTGGGATAGGAATTTCGGTAAAAAATGATTTCCCGTAGGAAACCCAGGATCCACGTATTGTACCTGCAAAATGTATGGCGTTGCATGGTTGGTGAAAGCATGTATTTATGTATAGTTAACACACTGAGTGTTATGAGAATTGTTTAATCAGACAATAGTTTATGAATATACATTTAAAAAAATGAAGCCCTGTTTGCGTAGTAGTAGTAAAAACATAGTTTTAAATTTGGTTTTGTCCCCGCTAATGGGCGTAGCTAGATTCACTTCACATTCACAGCAATATTGTTGTATGAGGATTTGTGCATAGCCTTTAAAATTACCTTTTTATTGTATTTCTTTGTAGGTTTCTGAGACTTTTCTTCTTGTTGTTTGAAAAGAACATTTCAGCTGGCCAAAATGGCCTTAAATGAAAAAGATACATTTTAACAGCCTTTTTACCCAATTTAAAAAAAAAATCATTTTGCATAGGGCATTTTTTTTTTACCGAGACAGACTTCTGTTATTTGGCCTAAACATCCCAGTGGCCAATCGACATTGAAATGACAAAATCATGTCGAGAGGTTTTTAATCCATCAATTCATTGAATTGATGGATTATTGCCATCGAGAGCGGCGTGTTTTAATATGTCGGCTCTTATTTGCGAAACTAGTCGGCCGTTTTATGTCCGTTTTTGCCCAAAATTTGGCAAATTGTTCTGGAGCTAGTGGGCCTTTCGCCGTAGGTTTTATTTTTTGGAATTTTAGTGACGGCAGTCAGTTTGGGTAACTTTTATATCTTTTTGTCAAGTTTTGGACATCATTTGATGCCGTGCTTGTCGTCTTTCTTACTTAATGCTATTGGTTTATGTGTGCACCTATTAACCGGTTCTAGTGGGGTTCTTCAGGCGATAAATGAAATGGTGATCGTGTTACCATATCTACCAAGGGCTTACCAGGGACTGAGGTCAAGCACAAGTGCCAGTTCATTTGACTTGAGTAGATTTAGTGTAAACAAATTTCCCTGGATGAAGGTCGACCGACTAGAGATGACACAAAAGAAGTTGTTTTACTTGAGATCAGACTTGAGTTATGTTTATAACTCGGGGTATTTTGCAACCAAGTCTCAAATAATTTCAGCAGAAGTATAATTTAGTGAACTTTGTTCCCACTGACAGTCCCTAAATGGGGTCTGTCAGACGGCGGAGCCCTGTCAATTTTTTTCGGGAAAGCTTTATTTTTAAGAGCTCTATCTCATGGTGCAGTTCATATGGCTTCGTTTTCAAGTTAGGAGCCTTTAAAGTTGACTTTTACTTTGACTTTTCATTTCAATATTTTTTTTTTTTAAATCTCCATGAATGTACTTAGTTCCTACTGACAGTTCCTTAAATGGGAGCTATCATACGGCGGAGCTCTGTCAATTTTTTCCGGGACAGCTTTATTTTAAAGAGCTCTATCTCATGATGCAGTTCATAACTATGTAGGTGGCTTCGTTTTCAAGTTACGAACCTTTAAAGTTGACTTTTACTTCAACCATTTTCATGTCATTCTTTTAAAAAAAAATCCAAATGGACTAAGTTCCTACTGACAGTTCCTTAAATGTGGAAGCTTTCAATTGATCTTTAAGACAATATCCATTGGCTGTATCCCTCTTGAAGAGGTATTACACTGAAATGCTCGCTATTTTTTCAAAAATCTCCCTGATTCTAATCAAATCTCCGATTCCAAGATCAAATCTCCCCGATTCCAATATCTCAATGTTGGCAGCTCTGCAAAGGTCATCCAGGGGTCGTTTTCGGGTAACTTAACCATGCTTTGACGTATGGATATGAGTTTGGTATGTTGGTAGAGTTTCGCCGTACGAGTTTTGTGGTCATGTTTAAGAGGGGTCATTTTGGGGTCAAAGGTCATCCAGGGGTCGTTATCGGGTAACATGGCTGTGCTTTGACATATGGATATGAGTTTTGGTATGGTGGTAGAGTTTCGCCATACGAGTTTTGTGGTCATGT
>JAMKCH010088094.1:4172-17205 GCA_023653785.1 Ophioderma brevispina
TCATTTGCCCATTTTAATAAGCATACTTGTATTGTAGTTATACCGTTGAAAGTATTAATGATAGCTGGTCTTGAAGTAACTTTGTATACTCTTAAAATTTTTCCTGTATTATTGTGCATGGAAGTCTGAGCAAATGTTATGATTTTTCTCTCACCTCTTTGACCTTGTGCTACACACAGCTACGGGTGGGTCCGGGGTTAATTGTTTCAAAAGCTGGCATACTGCACAATGATATAATACATTGCCTTGACTTGGTTAACATTCCGTAGAGCTCCTTGGCGGCTCTTCTCGACGCGAAAATCTGGACGTGAAAAAAACTCGACGTCTTTTCTAGCTCGCCGTCTTTTTTTCTAACTCGACGTCTTTTTTGTAAACTCGCCGTCTTTTTTGTAAACTCGACGTCTTTTTTGTAAACTCGACGTCATTTTTGTAAACTCGACGTCTTTTTTGTAAACTCGACGTCATTTTTGTAAACTCGACGTCTTTCTTGTAAACTCGACGTCATTTTTCTAAACTCGACGTTTTTTGACGCCTGTGGCGTGCCATATCGTTGCACTGTCCATTGGACAACAGCAATGGTGTATATCATTCTCGCCCAGTTCGTGTAGCACCTTAAACGATACGGAAAGCCATTATGGTCGATTTTCATGAAAACGGTGCATTTTGGAGGTAAGACACACCCAAAAAAAAATTGTCTCAAAATTGTATGTTTTATGTTTTAAACATTTAAGTATTCAATACCTATTACGGGAAAAATAATATTTTCAACAATACTTCTTACGTTTCTGCACAGTATGCACACAAACATTTTGTACAGCAAAAGAATAGGGTTTATTACGTTATCAAAATTTTAAATCAACAAAATGTACCAACTGATAACATTATCAGAGAGGTTGTTGGGAATAATTTTTTATTTATACGAAGTTAAAGTTTGAGGAGCTAATTGAACTCAAGAAATATGCTCCAAATTGTTTAGTTTATTACGTTATCCTTGAGTATTGAATTCTGCCTGAAAATGAGACTTTATAATAAACAAATATTAAGATACCTTTTACTAATTTATTCTAAAGATACATTTAATTGACACCATATCATTCTATGGCCAAATTATAGTTGATGATGTTAACTAAAACGCATTCAACGTAATAAATGATAACGTAATACACAATAACGTAGTAAACATTTTTGACCATTTCTCACATCTCCCATTGACTAAGATGTATCTAATTGAAAGTTTATATAATTTTTGTGTTCGGAAAATAAGTATCTATGCCTCTCTTGATCAATATTTAAATAGCTTGTTTGGTTGCTGATAAATGTGGATAACGTAATACACTTCCTTAAAAAGGTCACATTTTTTTACAAACTTCAACATTTCTTAGACTTTTTAATAGTCATTGTGAGCTGAAGAAAACACTATTTCCAAATGCCACATTTTGTTTACCTTGAAATAAGAAGCACAATCAATATCTTAGTAGAAGTTTTACCAAAATTAGGAACTCCTTTGTGAAGGATAACGTAATAAACAAGGTCTTCACGGACATTATGTTTGTATTTCAAAAATATAAAAATAAAGTGAGAATACAAGGAAAAACATCATTACATAATTTCTACACATGTTTTACAACAAGAAACATTGATATTTGGAAGAATTCAAGCTGTTAAGTATTTTTTAATTTTTTTTTGTAATTTTGATGTTGTGTTTCGGACATCAATTTTCGCCTATTTTTCGATGTTTGAAGGCAAATATCTCATAGAAAAGAAAACGGAAAGCATGGCAAACTATATATGCCCAAATGGAGCTCAGCGGCCCCTATCAAAATATTACCGTTTTGTTCCAATAAAGCATTGTTGAAAAGACTTATTAATCAAATACACAAAATTTCTGGAAATGCACCGTTTTCATGAAAATCGACCATATGTGATGTGATCTGGGAAAACCCGCCACATGTCGCACAGGACAGTTTTGAAAAAATAAAGAAAATAGCTTAAAATCTGTTATATTGTACTTTGTTTTTTTGTCAGATTGTATAAGGCGTAACTTTTGAAGTGTGTATCAAAGAAGAAAGAAGTAAACAGTTATGGAAACTTAATATTTCAAACTCTGCAGTGATAGTAAAAACTTAAAATATAAATTTCCCACCATGTGGTGGGTTTCCCAGATCGCATCACATATAAAAGTAACTTATAAATCATAACCTTTGTAGGCCTATATGGCAATATTCCCGCAATGGATTTTTCTGATTTGTTAGGAGGTAATAGCTCTTGCATGTCCCTACTTATATCAGTTGTCAAAATTGTGTCGCCATTGCTTAAAATTGCTCTAAAAATAAGAGATAATTTGCTTAGTGTCAACAAGCTGTGCACTGCATGTCCAACAATTTTCACTGTGAATAATATATTTGGTGACCTGCTGACTGAAATATGAAATTCTTTTGTTTGATTGATCAGTTTAGGGTTAGCATCAAGGTGAAAAATTTATTTTTAGATTTTTGTGCTGAATCACTTTTCACTTATATCTCGAAGTTACTTGGGCCATGGTTTAAAAATAGAAGGTATAAGGTGTGGAAACCCTTAGATCAGGACATTTTGTAATGGAGATTGTTAAAAGCCAACATCAGGGACAGTAAATAGGCAATGATCGGCCATTCACACCAGGTCAGGAATTTTGACAGACAATCGATCCTAGGCCCAGATGTCGAATTAGATATAGCAATACAATGAGATTGAAATAAACATGCAAAAACAAAGTGGTACAATTTCTGTTTTATTTCTCATTATTTCCATATCATATCATTCATAACACTCAAAATTTGTTACAAATTGTCATAGCAATGTATAAGTACATCGTCACATACTTAATCCCTAATGAACTTCACTCTTTAGCCTGTGTTTGAGCATCAATCGCATATCCGGCCAAATCGCATATCCGGATGAGCGCTGGTCCCGACGTGTCCGGATAAACGAGGTTGGACTGTAATTAATTTAAACTTTCTGAAGTTTTGTTTAATAATACTCATAGATTGAACATTATTCTAAGTAAAACCAAAATATTTCAAAATATTTCTACAGAAATAGTTGAGTCACGTCCCATGGCCGTTAGCATTTTGAAGCAAAGTTGTCCAACCGTGATGAGAATTTTTTTTATTATTATTCCTTGGCAGGGCAGAAATAAAAACAAAACAAAATTGCTGAGCTCTCTCACTGTATATTGACCTTCACTCTGTGTGAATGAAATTAGATCGATTAAATTAACCTTCACCAAATTTGAAATTGAAAATGATCATGGACGTACATGTTTTCATCCAGGCGCGTAGCCAGGACGGCGGTTCTGAGGGGAAAATTTCCCGGTAGGTGCAAAAATTTCCCAATCACAAGCAAACATTTCCTGGTCGCAGGGCAAAAGAATCCGAAAAAGGGCTGATTTATCATAAATATCAGTGTTTTATTTCCTGATTTCCCCTCAAAAAAATTTTCAAAAGGGGCACTCTTCCCCCCTCTGCCCCCACCTGGCTACGCCACTGTTTTCATCACAGACGGACATTGTATTACTTTTGTATTGTTTATCGCAGAAAATACAATTTTTCATCAAAATGTATTGATTTTACCATTTAAATGGTCATTGTGAGAATTGTTTTTTCAATGGTTTTAGGGTCCCTATACATGAATAACACAGATTTTAACTTTCTTAAATGTCCCAAAAAATCCCATAATTTAAGTTTTTTGGCTAAAGAAATGCAGAAAACATGTCAAAGTACAAAATAATTTTGTCAGTGAGTATGCATGTATAAAAACTAATATGATATTGATGATATTACTTTTTTTAAGATGCTCATTACATTAATTTATCCAATTTCAAATGTAAAAGTATAGCAATGCTCATCTGTGATGTTGAAAAATGTCCGTCCGTGATGATTTTTTTTTTACATCTTTCTCAAACATTAGAGCTTGGTTTGAAATTCTATCTGACACAAAAGCCAACTAATTTGACTAACTTTTGTGGTTGAAAATTATTAGCTAGTGTCAAGTGGTTTAGATAGAAATGACGAAAGAGTACTAAAAAGTCAAAACCCAACTTTATCTCGTCCGTCCGTGATATTGAACATTTTGTGGATTTTTTTTAGCAAGAAACCATGGCAACCAAATTTATTAAGTTTCAACACACTTGGCAGTACCCTTCATAATGAAACAAGAAACCATTCACTGCATCTCATTTTTTATTTATTTACAAGCTTTCAAACTTTCAAAAGTTGTCATATATCCATCCGTGATAAACCGATCAGGCTCCAAAGAATTTCATATAAATACAAGAACATTTAAAGGTGCAACAAGAGATTTCACATATCAAGTGTCCCTAAAAAATTGAAAGGAGTGATTTTTGCTGTGATGTAAAGCTTTCCATCAAAAATATCCCCATATGAAAGGATTAAGGTGAGAAATGTTTCTTTGGTATAAAAAATTTGTATAAGAGCAAATACAAAATTCAGCATGTTTTATATTGAAATATAAACAAATCAAAATCACCTTTTCTCTTTCAAGAAATCAATTGAGTGTCTAATCCATATGCAATTACTATTATGACACAATATTTGGGTGCCTCAAAATCTCTCGTTGCACCTTTAACACATTGCATCTAAACCTAAATTCCTATATCCCTGCACCTATTATTATCTGTATGGACCTTCAAGCATTTCTTACCATGTCTGTGATTGGGTAATTACATCATGTAACTCTATCAATAACCAATCAGATCAGCTGTTAGTGTATGTATGGAGGGGTTAAAGCAATTGCAATGTGCAGGCAGTTGAATGCACACCTTCAATTTTTATTGATGCTGAAATTGAAATTTTGGTACAATTTTATTTTCTTCTAGTAAACTAAAACTCTGTGTTATTTTGAAGGTATTTTGGTCTTGAAAAAATTCCAGATTTTAATTGCTAACGCTGTGCATTAGGTGAGCATGAACTTGAACTATCAGCGATTTCTTCACAATGTAAACAAATTGCACCCCCTATTTTTCATCAAAGTCCATTTTTTTTGCACTGTTGTATTGGAAATTGTAGTAAAGACCCCTGTAAGTGGCTAAGTGTAACACGCTGTATTTGCCAAGAAATTATGATTTTTATGCTTTGTTTACTAATAAAAGTTGGGGTCTGACTTTTTTAAAGCCTAGAAACAGTCGTAAATGGCATCTTTAAGACCGCTTTAAAATGTTTCAGTGTTTGTTTCTCAGAAAGAACAGTAATGGAAGGTGTTGATATGACCTAACACTAGTAATTTAGAGACAAAATGGGCATTTTGAATTTGGAAAAAAATGACTGATAGTGGCTTTAAGTTCTGTTACATGACTTAGCTGGAAGTGAAATTGATGTTGTTGCTGATTCAGAAAAAATGAGAAAAAAACAAGTTTGGTTGATTTATTCCTCAAGAAATTGTACCCCATGGTTAAAAAAACTCCATCTCACATCTCATCTTCTGGATTGTTTTCAGCATCTAGTTTTTTCTGCCATTTTTTTCTTCGCCTTTGTCTTGCGCACTCTTCCAAAAATTGATTTATGTAAAATTTTAAGTGACTGAGAAGGAAATACAAAAGTGGATTTGCAGCAGAACTGACTGGCAACACCCACGCAGCAAATTGCGCAAATATGACAGGAGAAAACTCCATGTGCCCTGTCTGTATCAATATCCCTAGGATAATAGTTGGCATCCAACATGATAAAACTGTCAACATGAGTAGGCCATAACTCATGATCATACGTATGGCAATTTTTATGCTGGGAAGTTTTGAGGTTTTGATGTCAGCAAAAAGTGCTATGTAAGACACTACAATAATGACACAGCAGATCAAATTTAATCCGATAAAAATGCCTACTGCAAAAAAAGTCCCTGCCTGCTGGCCGGTTATTTTTATATCTTCAAATTGTACAGAAATATTTACTAACAATTCTGCATTTGATATTGAGATATTTTCATGTTCTTTTTCAGTCGTGAAGATAGAAGCCAGTGGTAATCCAATACATACTTCAGATATTTCATAGATTTGGTTACTTTGTAATAGAGTTGGCACAACACCCAAGGCAATGGAAATCCCAAGTACTATTATTGACAAAGCTATGACAGACTTCTGCCCAAAAAGTTTCTTATCTATTTCTTCCAGTGCAGTTATGTTTCGGAAAACCCAACACCTCTCTATGCTTATTAGTGTAATAAAAAGTAATGATGCTTCACATGAAATCACAGACAAGGCTCCGACTGCTTTGCATAAGATACTGTTTCGCCAAGTTTTGGAATAGAGAGGGAAGAACTGCCCATAGTACTGGTCAGCAGAGGCTATTGTAAGCATGTAAATGCCCATGAGGAAGTCAGCTACAGCCATGTTTGTTATCAATGCCACTTGCTTTAGTTTTTTCCTCCCTTTTTCTGCAGCAACATTTTTTACGACTTCAATTTCCTTTCCTTGTTTTTCTCTTTTATTGAGTTTGTAATGACCCCAAATAAGAACTACTAGGTTTAGAACTAAGGTCCATGCACCGGTAAACCATGCGAAACTTTTAAGCCTTTTATTGGGCAGGAGTCGTTCACAAGTTAAATATGGTGATTGGGGTTCATTTGGAATGCATCGAGGTCCTATTGATTTGTTAGCAAAGCAACATATAGCTGGTGTATCTACAAATAAAGTGGTTTCATTATCAAACAACAGGAAGGTTTCATGTGTGATTTCAGTCACATCATTTCCTGTTAAATTTAAAATTTTCAATTGCATCAAACCATGGAATATTTGACTATGCAGTATAGTAATTTTATTATTGTTCAAATCCAGAACAAGCAAGTCAGGTGTTTCATTGAATAAGTTTTCAGAAAGCTTTGCGAGTTTGTTTTGTGACAATGTGAAAATCTTTAGGGACGTAAGATTTCTGAAAATACTAGGTACTAGAGATTCAATCACATTTTTATCTAAATTTAGCCATGATAATTTACTCAACCCTACAAATAGACTTACAGGCAGTTCAGATAACTCATTGTTGGAAAGGCTAAGCTTTGTCAAATGAACAAGATCCCTGAAAATATCAGGTATGAGTACTTTAATCTTATTGGTACATAGTGATAGCACTGATAAATCACTCAACCCTATGAATGCGTCATTTGGAAGCTCAGAAAATATATTACCATTTAACTCCAGTATTGTCAAATGATTGTGATTATCAAAAACACCAGATGGTAATGACTCAAGGCTGTTATTGCTCAGAAGTAGCACTGATAAATCACTCAACCCTACAAATAGGCCTACAGGTAGTTCAGATAACTCATTGTGGAAAAGATAAAGCTCTGTCAAATGAACAAGATCCCTGAAAATATCAGGTACAAGTACTTTAATCTTATTGGTATGCAGTGTTAGCACTGATAAATCACTCAACCCTACAAATAGGCCTACAGGCAGTTCAGATAACTCATTGTGGTAAAGATAAAGCTCTGTCAAATGAACAAGATCCCTGAAAATACCTGGCCCAAGTACTTTAATCTTATTGGTATGCAGTGCTAGCACTGATAAATCACTCAAACCTACAAATAGGCCTACAGGCAGTTCAGATAACTCATTGTTGTAAAGGACAAGGTTTGTCAAATGAACAAGATCCCTGAAAATATCTGGCACAAGTACTTTAATCTTATTGGTATGCAGTGCTAGCACTGATAAATCACCCAATCCTACAAATAGGCCTACAGGTAGTTCAGACAACTTATTATTGTAAAGGCTAAGCTTTGTCAAATGAACAAGATCCCTGAAAATATCTGGTACAAGTACATTAATCTTATTGGTATGCAGTAATAGCTTTGATAAGTCACTCAACCCTATAAATGCATCATAAGGAAGCTCAGAAAACATATTACCATCTAACTCCAGTATTGTTAGATGATTTAGATCGAAAGCACCAGATGGTAATGACTCAAGGCTGTTATTACACAGAAGTAGCACTGATAAATCACTCAAACCTAAAAATAGGCCTACATGTAGTTCAGATAACTCATTGTTGTTAAGATAAAGCCTTGTCAAATGAACAAGATCCCTGAATATATCTGGCACAAGTACTTTAATCTTATTGATATGCAGTGATAGCACTGATAAATCACTCAACTCTACAAATAGGTCTACAGGCAGTTCAGATAAATCATTGTGGTAAAGATAAAGCTTTGTCAAATAAACAAGATCCCTGAAAATATCTGGCACGAGTACTTTAATCTTATTGGTATGCAGTGCTAGCACTGATAAATCACTCAACCCGACAAATAGACCTACAGGCAGTTCAGATAACTCATTGTGGTAAAGATAAAGCTCTGTCAAATGAACAAGATCCCTGAAAATATCTGGCACGAGTACTTTAATCTTATTGGTATGCAGTGCTAGCACTGATAAATCACTCAACCCTACAAATAGGCCTACAGGCAGTTCAGATAACTCATTGTTGTAAAGGACAAGGTTTGTCAAATGAACAAGATCACTGAAAATATTGGGTACAAGTACATTGATCTTATTGGTATGCAGTGACAGCATTGATAAATCACTCAACCCTACAAATAAGCCTACAGGTAGTTTCAACAAATTATTATTGTAAAGGCTAAGCTTTGTCAAATGAACAAGATCCCTGAAAATATCTGGCACAAGTACTTTAATCTTATTGCTATGCAGTCCTAGCACTGATAAATCACTCAACCCTACAAATAGGCCTACAAGCAGTTCAGATAAATCATTGTGGTAAAGATAAATCTCTGTCAAATGAACAAGATCCCTGAAAATATCAGGTATGAGTACGTTGATCTTATTGGTATGCGGTGCTATCACTGATAAATCACTCAACCCATCAAATAGGCCTACAGGCAGTTCAGATAACTCATTGTTGTTAAGATAAAGCTCTGTCAAATGAACAAGATCCCTGAAAATATCTGATATGAGTACTTTAATCTTATTGGTATGCAGTGCTAGCACTGATAATTCACTCAACCCTACAAATAGGCCTACAGGCAGTTCAGATAGCTCATTGTTGTTAAGATAAAGCTTTGTCAAATGAACAAGATCCCTGAAAATATCAGGTATGAGTACTTTAATCTTATTGGTATGCAGTGCTAGCACTGGTAAATCACTTAACCCATCAAATAAGCCTTCAGGTAGTTTCAACAACTTATTGTTGTAAATGTCAAGCTTTGTCAAATGAACAAGATCACTGAAAATATCTGGTACGAGTACATTGATCTTATTGGAATGCACTGCTAGCACTGACAAATCAGTCAACCCTACAAATAGGCCTACAGACAGTTCAGATAACTCATTGTGGTAAAGATAAAGCTCTGTCAAATGAACAAGATCCCTGAAAATATCAGGTACGAGTACTTTAATCTTGTTGGTATGCACTGCTAGCACTGACAAATCACCCAACCCTACAAATAGGCCTACAGGTAGTTCAGACAACTTATTGTTGTAAATGTCAAGCTTTGTCAAATGAACAAGATCACTGAAAATATCTGGTACGAGTACATTGATCTTATTGGTATGCAGTACTAGCACTGACAATTCACTCAACCTACAAATAGGCCTACAGGCAGTTCAGATAACTCATTGTGGTAAAGATAAAGCTCTGTCAAATGAACAAGATCCCTGAAAATATCAGGTACGAGTACTTTAATCTTGTTGGTATGCAGTGCTAGCACTGATAAATCAGTCAACCCTACAAATAGGCCTACAGGCAGTTCACATAACTCATTATGGTAAAGTAAAAGCTTTGTCAAATGAACAAGATCCCTGAAAGTATTAGGTACGAGTACATTAATCTTGTTGGTATGCAGTGATAGCACTGACAAATCACTTAACCCTATGAATGCATCATAAGGAAGCTCAGATAACATATTACCATATAACACTAGTATTGTCAAATGATTGAGATTATCAAAAAGACCAGATGGTAATGACTCAAGGCTGTTATTACTCAGAAGTAGCACTGATAAATCACTCAACCCTTCAAATAGGCCTACAGGTAGTTCAGATAACTCATTGTGGTAAAGAGAAAGCTTTGTCAAATGAACAAGATCCCTGAAAATATCAGGTACGAGTACTTTAATCTTATTGGTATTCAGTGTTAGCAGTGATAAATCACTCAACCCAACAAATAGGCCTACAGGCAGTTCAGATAAGTTATTTCCATTTAAAAATATGTATTTCAAATTGGCAAGGTTGGAATATGCATCTGCGTCTATTGAGGAAATGCTATTGTTAGATAAATCTAACATTTGTAGCTTATTTCTAGCATTAAAGAGTGATGTGACATGAGCTATGCAATTATGAGATACAGACAACCACCTTAGACTATGTGGGATAGTAAACTTGTTTAGAGAAGCAATCCTATTCTCAGAAATATCTAGGAATGATAGTGCCTTCATGTCTTGGAAAACATTTCCATTCAAATAAATGAAGATATTCCCAGCTAGGCACAATATTTCAACATGTACCAGATCTTTCAGTAACCAAGGATGCAGCAAGCTGATATTATTTTTTTTAAGATACAATACTCGTAAAGCATGCAACCCTTGGAACATATCAGTTGTGAGGTTAGATAACATATTGCCATTCAAAAATAGTTGTTTTGAAAGTAATACATGTGAAAATGTACCTATTTGAATAGACAAGATTTGGTTATAGGATAGATCTAGTACTTCAAGCTGTTCAAATCCACTAAAAGTGTCTTCATGGAGATTAGCAATCTTGTTCTTACTGAGCAGTAAAAATGTAATATTGGTAAGCTTTGCAAAACTGCCAGGACTCACATCTTCAAGTTTCCTGCAGGATCCATTCAAAGCTGTGTATAATTCAGTGCCTGCAAAGTCATCTGTGGTTAGGTATATTAGCAGTATCTGTTCAGAGTCACTCCTTACCAAATCACAGTTAGTTTCAAATCTTTGGAAATGCAGCTTACATGAACATCCAGTGGGGCAAATGGGATATGCAGCTATAGATACTATATCTGAATAATGAAAGTAACGATTATGTAGGTTGGTAGTGATATTAGAAAATGTCAACTTTATTGATGGATTATGTTCAATCAGTTTTCTATAACTCAATTCGCTGTCATATACAACACGATATATCTTGTCATATACCTCTAGATTATTACATCGTGTCAGTTCACTTTTGTTTTTAGCTTTGATCTGGTTAAAAATACCTTGTTCAAGGCCTGTTATGTTCAAATTGATGGCTTGTAACTCTAAAGTGAAATTTGCTTTGATGTAAATCACCAGACTGACACTGGAGAAATTAGTATAGCAGGGTCCAGCAGCATCAGTGAATGCATAAATGGTGCTATTCAAACATTCACTGTCATTTTGATAAGGCATGCACATGTAGAAATAGTTGTATATGGTCCAGTTTGCGTCCGGTTGTACAATAATGCGAATTCCCATTCCATCTGGTGCTGCTACTATGAGAGTGCAGTTTTGGTTTACCGATGTCTTCCATCTTGTAGCCGTGCCATTTCTATCCAGAGCGATGTGTTCGTAGTAACAGCTGGTTGAATTATCACTTTCACCTGATGTGACCGGGGATGATAACAAGGTGATGAAAATTAAACAACATGATACAAGCCATGATATCTCCATTGTGATATCATGAATGGAGCTGCAATTCCAAATATAAAGTGGAGCAATACAACAATATGAGTGATTATGATACATTAGCAGATCTTTGCTTAAAGTCCCACAAAGCAGTCAGCAATGACATAATATATAACAGAATACCAAATAGCACAGTAACATACTTTGCGTAATGTTGTAAATTTGTGCGATGCATACAGATAGTTGACTAGTACAAGTCAGAAGAATGGCTTTAACTTCCTCATGAGCAGAACTTATATTGCAGATACCAGGGCAGTGATATTTATGTCATCAGATGCCTAATTAGCATAAATAATTATTACTTTATGGTTCTTTGAAGTAATTAGAATATACTCAGGACAAGGGCAGTCACTATGAGTTACAAAATGCTCTTCCTACAAGGACACAGTTCAGTGGGTTGTACTTGTACATGCATTGACATGAACGGCCCGTGCTCTGGGCATCATATATCATACCCCAAAACCAGGGGGTGTATTTTCTAAATACACTGATGAATGGAAGTTACTGAACTGTGTCATGGGAGTTGAGACAACTCTAGCTCATAGTGAGTTCCCTGAATATCTTGAGAAATGGAAGAAAATAAATTGGAATGACTTGTAAAGTGGAACTTTAAAACTAGCTAATATAAACATATACGAAAGAAATTGATAAGTGGGTGTAGCATCAAACATCTCTTAAATAACTTGCTGGAGACAGAACTCAAGCCTTTAAAGCAATAACAGTACATTTTTTGAAGAGCACCCCAAATTTTTTAAAATATGAGATTTTTGCAGTTGTGTTGGTAATTGTCTAGTAAACTGTACCTGCGAGTGGTAATGCTCAAAAGTGTGCATTTGTCATAAAAGAAGCAATTTTGTAATTAGAATTGGGATTCCAATTGTAATTAACAGAGGAAGAGGAAATGGCAAATCTGTCCGTTCATTGTGAAAATAGCGCCACCTCACAAAGATGACCTCGAGCTTGACTTGCCTGATCCAATGGGACATTTAGTGAATGAGCGTAGACACATACATCTGCTATTTCATGGCTGTATCATATTGGAAGGACCTTTCCAGCAGCCATTGAATTATTATTGGTATATGATATTATCCTAATTACAAAATTCCTTCTTTTGCAATACAAAGACATGTTTGAGCTTTACCATTCACAGGTTTAGTTTACTAGCCAGTTACCAATGCAACTGTGTAAAAATCTCAAAGTTTAAGAAAATTGGGGGTGCTCTTCAAAAAATATGCTGTTATTCTTTAACCTCCTTCAAACTGGTAGTCATGTTGATTTTCAGTAAAATGCTCATCCACTTTGTGGCATCCAGGACAAATTCATTGACCCAAAAAACATACCATTGCCCACATCACATACTGTCTTATCTGACATTTTTTAC
>JAMKCH010088097.1:0-22469 GCA_023653785.1 Ophioderma brevispina
ACTTTTGAGCAGCCATATTGGATTTTTGTGGCAATGTAATGATAAAATTACATTACCAACACTTTCTCGTATACAACACCGGAGTACCGAGAAATATTTATGTCTCTATCGGAAATACTTAAGGGATTTTTAGTGATTTTGGACATGGTAGCAGCCATATTGGATTTTCAAAAATGGCACTGTAACAAATTTTGCACACCCTCCAAAAATTATTGACTTAGGTCCTAATGAACTAAAATCTATCAATAGAAAAAGTCTGTACTCCATTTCCATCCTTCAGGCTGTGTGCCTAAACTTCCACCTGACTAAGAGGCAAACATGGTTATAACTACTCCTGTAACTATAGCTTAAATTGAAATTAATTTTTTGCAGGAAAAAATTGTAACGTATGCTGAAGACTTGGCTCAAACAACTTTCAACAATATGTGCCATTGTTTTCTGGCATTTCAGAGAAACATAAACTTAAAGGTGCAACGAGAGATTTCACATAGCAGGTGTCCCTAAAAAATGTGAAAAATCGAATTTTTGCACTAATGTAAAGCTTTCTATCAGAAATGTCCCCATGTGAAAGGATTAAGCTGAAAAATATTTCTTTGGTACAAAAATTGTGCAATTTCTATTTTCGTATAGGAGCAAATACAAAATTCAGCCTATGTTTTATATTGAAATTAAGCGAATGAAAATCGCATTTTGTTTTCACTTTCAAGGCATTTCTGTAACCAAAGACAAGGTCAAAAATCTATTGGGGGTCTTATCTATATGAAATCACTACATATGACACAATATATGGGTGCCCCATAATCCCTCGTTGCACCTTTAATCAATAAAAAAAAGCTTTTGGAATTAATCTAACTTTAATGAATTGAAACAAATAACAACAAATGTACACACATACCCCGAACACAACTGTCCCAGTACCTACTATCACAATACATTTGAAGCTGCTTAATTTTCTGTTAACATGCTGTTTCAGGAAACCATTCCTATATAGTACTGTATTAAATTCTCCTCTAAATTGGGACAACTGAACTGTGATGATTTTTGTGTTCCCGACATGTCCCAATTAAGTGGCTTCAACAGTAATGTTCACATTAAGCTTACAGTAGCCTATCATTCTGATGTTAATTCAAAATTGGTTGGCCCAAGCTAATTTCCACAAATTTCCCTACTGAATTTGTATCAATCATTGTATTTCCACTTTTCTCCTTGGTCTTAAAAGATGATCAAATGCATAAAAGTGCACAAAGGTCAAGCTAGAGATTGATTTCAATCGCTGCTTTACAAAAGGAGTATTTTAAGCAGAACAGGTTTTTAAGAAGAGAATGGATGTTGGATATGTTTAAGTACTACAATGTGCACTATATTTATGCTACTGATCACAAATTAAAATATTTTAGAATTATATAACAAAAATACATCGGTCCTCGGACCGCATGTGTCGCCTGCCATTGCGGTTTGTAATGATAGGCCTCATAATGACCTCTGATCTTGGCATGTGACCTTTGACTGCATCAACAAATGAAGGATCCAATGTTGCACCTATGACTCAAGTTTGGTTCCAACTGATAGTTGGGTCCACAGCCACGCGCAACAGGGAAATGGTGTTCACTTTCTGTTTGATAGTGTTTCCAGACTGATTTTTTCCGCTGAACACGATGGTACCGGCAGATTTTTTAAAAAGTGTGCCCAAAGTGGTCCCCCGGGGGACTCCGGGGTGGGGTAGGGGAAAAAGTTAACTTTGGTATACATTGACCAATTTTGGTGTTTTTGGTGTCCATCTATAGGTTTTCGGGCATGACAAATTGATTAAAATAGCTTTCAAAACCCAAAATAGCTGCCTTATGCCCAAAATTCAAAATGGCTGCCGAATTAGTGAGTTTTGGAATATTAGGTGCATATTGACCCATTTGAGCATTTTTTGGCATCCCGAGGTGGTTAAGGCCACTTCCAAAATCCAAATTGGCTGCCATATGTCAAAATATTCAAATTAGTAGGGGATCCATGGGTGACATATTTGAGGGAACCCTACTCAAGATACACTAAAAGGTTTGAGAAGTGTTTTCGGACAATTCGAGGGTGCTGATTCCGAATATGCACCATGCAAAATTGTCAAGTTGGTGGAAAGTGGATTTTAAAGGGGAATTATCCGATTTTCCTTATTTTTTCTAAATATAGCTTTATGAAACCATGTGCAAGATCCACTAATTGGACTATAAGGTTTAATAAGTGTTTTATGTCAATGCGAAGGTGTTTGCTTTCAAAAAGATACCTTACAGAATCACCACATTGGTAAAAAGTGGATTTTTAAAGGGGAATTACCCGATTTTCCTTATTTAAAAAAAAATAATATAGCGTTATCAAACCTTGCGCAATATCTACTAATTTGATTAAAGTTTTAAGAAGTGTTTTTTGTCAATTTGAGGGTGTTGATTTCAAATAGATACGATACAAAATCACCACGTTGGTGGAAAGTGGATTTTAAAGGGGAATTATCCGATTGTCCTTATTTTTGTAAATACAGGGATGCCAGTTTTCCTGAAATGGAAGGAATTCCTTCCCTTTGTTAGTTCACATTTCCGCACTTTTATTTATTTTCAGCCCGTTTTTGGATCACTTTAGCCTAATTCACGCACTTTTTCCTTCCCACATGCAATATGCCACTGGCATCCCTGTAAATATCATTAACAAACAATGCCCAAGATCCATGAATTTGACTTAAAGGTTTAGGAAGTGTTTAGGTGACTTTGAGGGTGCTGATTTTGAATATACAGCATACAAAATCACCCCACGTTGGTGGAAAGTTGATTTTAAAGGGGAAGTACTCAATTTTCCTGGTATTTTTTAACAAAAAAAATATCAAGGGTCCCCTGGAGGATGGGCTGCCTTGATTATCATGTTCATGTAATGTTTGCCTAAAACTGGTCATTAGAATTTGGTGCTTGCATGCGGTCATGACCAGAGCTCGTCACAACTTTTCATCACTCTTCACTCCAGTTGCCCAAAGAGCATCATTTGTCATTTTTTGTTTCAAAAAGGTCAAAATCATTCATTTTAAAGGGCATATTCAGATTCAGCATGAGAAATTCATCTAAATTAGTCCAAACAAGCCTAGTCTTTGCTGGTATTCTTTTTAGATAACTTTCCAAATGACCTGCAAGCATTTGGGATGCCATTTCTTAAGCCGCTGACGTATGTGCTATGGCCCTTGCCGATAGGGTTGAGGAACGTATGAGATATTTATACAAAATCCTTTATGTGTAGAAGTCTCTACACGGACAGGCTCCATCATATCTTATATTACTAGTGGTTCAAATTTGTATGTGTTTGACAGTAATTCTGACGGTACCAGTCTGGTACCTCGTACCAAGCGTAGATTTTGGTGACAGATCATTCAACGTCGTTGGTTGTAGGCTCTAGAACAAGCTTCCTGTTAAAATTAGAGAGGCACTTTCCACCAGCGTCTTTAAGCGGCTCCTGAAAACATATTTCCTAATGCTTAACTGAGAATATTAATTAGTCAAAAAGTGTCATATTTGACTAATTAAATGTTAGTCATGCATATTATTTTTTTTATAATTCATAAAATAGTGCTAAAAGTGATTTAAATTAAAAAGAATGGTTTTTTTTAAGATTTTCGGAATAAATTTCATAATTGCAAATATTTCTACAACTTTATAATTACAAAATTCGTCAAAAGACTAATTAGCAAATGACCAATGTGTACTTAAATTCGTCATTTTTGTGCTTGACAAACTAATTATAGTCATTTGGTGAGTTTAAAGTCGTCTTTAATTAGTCAATTAATTTGTCATTTGTGCAAATTAAAATTTGTCAGTCATTAATTTGTCATTTTAAAGTGTAAATTTAGAGGTAATTAAAATATTTTGTAATCATGAAAACTACAAAATATGGGAAGGTTATCTTCCAGCATAGCAAACATGTTTCCAGCGTTGAAGTACATTATTATGAATGATAAAACAACGGATTTGCACGTAAAAGGTAGGTAAGGGGACGGTCCTGTGTACACAGGATTTGCACGACTAATTTTCATAGGCAAATAAGACACTTTGTTTGACTAATTAATATTCTCAGTGATATTCCTAATTGTGTTGTATGTCATATTTTAAGTATTTGTGAAGTATTTGTTGTAAGGCTCTGTGTTCTCTGTAGAGCGCCATATAAATGCATTTTAATATTATTAGTATTACTTACTCTGTGAATAGACACTATCTTTCTACAGACAATCGTACACTCTTAAAAATGCCTCGTCAGTTATGATTGTACACTGTTTTCTTGTCAAATTCGACTGGAAAATCTGATAAAATGGACCAAAATATACTAGTATACTAGTCATATTTGAAAAGATTCTGGTCAAAATGACCTGTTTCCTAGTCAAATTTTGACTAGAAAACAGCGTAAGATCATATTTTACTTGGCACCTGGTCAAAACACTTTTGACTAAGTCATTTTGACCAGAATCTTGTAAAATATGACTATTTTGGTCGATTTTACCAGATTTTCCAGTCATATTTGACTAGAAAACGTATAACATAATATTTGACGAGGCATTGTCAAGAATGTAGTACTTGCACATCACTTAAATGTCTTCGTATATACCTCATTTCACAGTTATTAATTTATTTTTTTCACATTCAAAATCAACTATTTTGCCATATATCAAAATATTCAAATTCCAAACTGCTGTATGTCAAAAATTCAAACTTGACCCAAAATGTTTTTTTTTCCAACATTTGGTATATATTGATACATTTTTACATTTCTTGGGGTGGGTATTTGTATTGTTATCTGGCAACTCACTTGAGGTAGTCGATAAAAATTACACGTTCAACATGGCTGTAATGGAATCAATCTCTTTGTTTTCGTCTCCACGTATAAAAAAACAACTCCGCATCAGGGTTGTACCTTTCTGCGCACAGGCCATGACTTGTTCAGCTGAGCGTGCCGCGAAATCGTCAACAGAGGGCCGGTTCTGTCGGCGATGATCGTAGGGATGAAAGAGTACTCCCTGCCGAGAAGTGGCCTTTGTTGGTCTATGCTTTTACAATGAGTTGCCAAGTGATCTAATTGGGATGCCAAAATGAGTAGTGTTAGTATTATTAGTGTTATTTAGTTGGTACTCATCTTGGCATTAACGGAAAGAGGAGGACCTGCTATCTATTGCTACCAAAATCAAGTGTCTGTGATTTTCCTTTGTCGTACAAGGCGTGTTGGTATTTTCTTCCCGAAAGGAGGGGGGTGATTGCCACACCCTATCCATCACTTTGGGATAGTCCTTTACCTTTCCTATATCCCGGTGGGTGTTTTTTTTTACAAAATCAAGTGTCTGTTATATTCCTGTGCCATACTGAGTCGTGTTGGTATTTCCCTTGGGAAATAAGACGCAAAAAATATGAGTAGTAGCAGGACGGGAGCGGTAACAACTCCCTCCCTTCGGAAGACGAGGGTTAATTAATTTATCAATTTAATTAGGTATAAAGTATGACCATAGAGGTAGGAGAGAAGGAGAAAGCTCTACCCTAATTGCATTACGCAACGCCGATTATCCCAATTATATCACTTGGCAACTCATTGTAAAAGCATAGACCAACAAAGGCCACTTCTCGGCAGGGAGTACTCTTTCATCCCTACGATCATCGTCGACAGAACCGGTGTGAAAGTAATCATAGTCCGGCAGGTATCATAGTCCGGGCTCCATAGACGACAACGGAATAAAGCGTGAAACTGATATTGCGTGAAGAGTCAACAGAATTGATTGCCCTATTGTTCACCATTGTTCCCGGACTGTGAGCCCGGAGGACTATATCTCCTGTCACACCGGCCCTCTGTTGACGATTTCGCGGCACGCTCAGCTGAACAAGTCATGACCTGTGCGCAGAAAGGTATATCCCCGATGCGCAGTGGTTTGTTTACTTTGACTTTTGACTGTATACTCCGTAACACTTCCTTCAAAGCCAAACGCAGAGGGGTGGGTGCGCTGAACAGCTTTCTTAGATGCGATTTGTTGTTCTCAGGTAGTTGGTTACTAAAATGTTTCGTTGGTAGGGATGTTAATAAGCGAGTCTGGTAGTCTATTCCATTCATATATTGTCTTTGGAAAAAAGGAGGTTTTGTAACAGTCCTTTTTTGCACTTGGTCTCAAGTATGATTTATTATTGGTATGACGAGTAGGACAGATGGCTGGTGTGAGAAACTTTCTCGAAGGAATGGCAACCTGGTCTCGTAGTTTCTACAAGCAAACCCTGGCCGACCGATGCTTAACCATTTCCAATTTCTGTTTGAGTTCCTTGTTATGTATATCCAACACTGTACTTCAGTATTCTATATGGGGCCGGACCAAGGGTTTATAAGCCTTCGCCTTAAGCTCAGTTGTACATTGGTGTAGGTTCCTGCATACAAGATTACGTATTCTTTTGGCTTTTGAGATTTATGTGGTCATCCCATTTGAGACTATTGTTAATGTGAACCCCTAAGTATGAATGTGATGCAGTTTCTTGTAAAACAGTGTTACCCAATTTATAATGGTGTGTAGTTGCGGACCTGGCATGAGTGAGTTTGAGGACATAGCATTTTTGGATGTTGAATTTCATTTGCCAAATGTCCTGCCAGATCGGCTTGTAAACAAGAACATCAGAGTTGTCGTGGATGGGGCTATACATAACACAATCATCGGCGAATAAAACGAACCTCTGATGAGATGTTATTTGGGAGGTCGTTTATGTATGCCAAGAATAATAATGGGCCGAGTACGGTGCCTTGCGGAACGCCTGATCTAACCTCCGCCCAATGTGAATGATCTCCATCCACGACAACTCTCTGTTTCCGTTTAGTTAAGAAATTAGATATCCAAGTGTGTGTCCTTCCTGTGATACCAAAACATTTCATCTTGTACAATCTTCTGTTATGAGGAACACAATCGAAAAACTTGCTAAAATCCATGATGATCATATCAACAGGGACGTTTTTATGCAAGGATTTAGGAAGGTCATCCATCGGTTGTTAAAATGAGTTGTGATTCGCAGGAATGCTTCGATCTAAAATCGTGTTACCGGTCTGTCAAAATTTGTTTTTACTAACATGATGCATGATTTTACTATGTATAATATGTTCAAATATCCTGCAACTGATAGGAGTTTACATGTGGAGACGAAAACAAAGAGATTGAGTCGATTACAGCCATATTGAATGTGTAATTTTATCGACCACCTTGAGTTGCCAGATAACAATACAAATACTCACCCCAAGAAATGTAAGAATGTATCAATATACCGTGTGTCCCAAAAAAACCGCAACACTTGGTGGCAGGCGCCATAAGTTTTGAAGAAAAGAACGTGACTACTTATTCTTTGTTGTAAGGTAAGATGGGACTGTTAGCTAATATTCCTGAAAAGTTCATAAAGGTATGCTCAATAGTTTTTAAGATATCACCCCAACAATCAAGTAACCCGCAGAACCCATTTTACAAAAATGAAGAGCTGGTTAACCACAAGACTGACAATGAAGAAAAGAATGGCAAATACAATATTGATTGCAATCAACATTTACTTGCCCAAATGTCTTGCAGAGCAACTTCTAATGACAAATGACTGCATTTGCATAATTATTATTTAACTGATAATAATAAAACATTAATTAAAACATTAATTTATTGGTGATAAAATGTGTTTCAAGAAGATATAAAACTATGACTAAGTCATAGACAAACTCCACATTACATTAAATGATAAATGCGTTGGGCTGCAACTTGCTTATTACTAAAATAATCATGATAATGTTACATTCTCAACTTTATGAAAGTAAAACCTATGTTTTCAACACAAAACTCAATAACAATATCAGTATATTCATTCTGTCATTAAATTGTAGGTTAAGATAACTCTTTGTGTGCCGTCACAAAATGATGATGAATGATTAGCTCTAATCCAATGCAGTCTTATTTGCACAATACGAAGAGGTTGTTGATCATACATTCCTGATTCGATCTTTTAGGTGTGTTAAAATGCATGTTTTTAACTGTTATTACCAATGGAAACATTCATATGTTAATATTTGTTGCAACGCCTATTTTTTAAAAAAGGGGAAAATGGTGATTGGACTTAGAGATTCATATTGGTGGTTCTGGGCACAAACCGTACAGTGCGGTATTTGTAGTAAATAGCGCCTTAATTTGGTTAAATGGGTCCTGCAGGTTACTAGATTTCTGGGGTCATATATTAAAAAATATTTACTCTAATTTCATGAACTTTTCAGGGATATTAGCTAACAGTTCCATCTTACCTTACAACAAAGAATAAGTAGTCATGTGCTTTTGTTCAAAACTTATGGCGCCTGCCACCAAGTGTTGCGTTTTTTTGGGACACACGGTATACCAAATTATGAAAAAAATAAATTTTGAGTAAAGTCTGAATTTTTGACATACAGCAGCTAGTTTGAATATTTTGATATATGGCAGCCATTTTGGATTTTGGAAGTTGCCTTAACCACCTCATGATGCCAAACTACTAATAAAAGAAACCAAAAATTGCTCAAATCGGTTAATATGCACCTAATACTCCAAAACTCACTTTTTGGGCAGCCATTTTGAAAAAAAAGACGCAATTTGGAAAATTTAAACAAATGGCAGCCATTTTGAATGTGCAAACTTTATAAATCAGCTTGAATTGACAAATAACATAATACATATTCACCCCATGAAATGCAAAGATATGTTAATACTATACCAAATGTTGAAGAAATTACATTATAGGGAAAGTTTGAATTTTTGACATACAACAGCTAGTTTGGAATTTGAATTTTTTGATATATGGCAGCCATTTTGGATTTTGGAAGTTGCCTTAACCACCTCATGATGCCAAACAATTAATAAAAATAAAACAAAAATGGCTCAAATCGGTCAATATATGCACCTAATACTCCAAAACTCACTTTTGGGGCAGTCATTTTGAAAAAAAAGACGTAATTGGGAAAATTTAAACAAATGGCAGCCATTTTGAATGTACATACTTTATAAATCAGCTTGAATTGCCAAATAACATTATACATATTCATATTTTGACATACAGCAGCTATTTTGGAATTAGAATATTTTGACATATGGCAGCCAATTTGGATTTTGGAAGAAGCCAAGATGCCAAAAATGCTCAAATGGGTCAATATGCACCTAATACTCCAAAACTCACTTTTTTTGGGCAGCCATTTTGAATTTGGGGCATAAGGCAGCTATTTTGGACTTTGAAAGATATTTTAATCAATTTGTCATGCCCGAAAACCTATAGATGGACACCAAAAACACCAAAATTGGTCAATGTATACCAAAGTTAACTTTTCCCCCCACCCCACCCCCGGGGGACCACTTTGGGCACACTTTTTAAAATATCTGCCGGTACCATCGTATTCAGCGGAAAAAATCAGTCTAGAAACACTATCAAATAGAAAGTGAACACCATTTCCCTGTTGCGCGTGGCTGTGTACCCGACTAAACTTCAACTTTCAATTTTACATTTTCAGCCTATCTTACAACTTGACCTCACATGGCCTTTGACCTTGGCATCTGACCTCTGACCTCATCAGCAAATGAGGGATCCCATATCGTATCTATGACTCCAGTTTGGTTTAAATCCATTGAAGTATGCAGATATTACAAGCAAATCAACAACAGACAACAACACCAATAACAACAGACAACAGTGGACAAAGTGATCCCTAAGTGTCTTCCTGCCTTAAGGTAGGCGACACAAAAATTAAAGTTAAAAAATATCCTAAGTAATTGATCAGCTGATGGTGTGTCTACAAAAAATTGCTTAAGCCAGATGATGGCAGTCAAGCCTCTTTCAATATAGCAGCTCCCCCACCCAAAAAAAAAATCCAAAAAACTACAGCAATAAAGACACAAACCGATTCAGGCGCTTTAGTTTGGGTCGGTCATGGGTGTTCCCTTGATCCATATACGACCTCGTCTTCATCCATTATTCATACATAAAAAATCAGAAATAACCCTTGGAGTGGAGTTGATCTTCAGCTCCAACAGTTTTGGAATGAGAAAATATTGCTTTACAACATACCAAAAACTAAGAATTTTTCGTCAAGATTTCTATTTCATGTGTTAATCCAAAGGCGATGGCTGAATTTGGGATTTTTTGGCTGTCACCGCCTAGCTTAAGCCTACTTAAAAATGATATACAAAGCATGCACTACAATGCAAAAGATAAGAAAAACTTTAATATTCTCAAGCTGATCGTGTCAAGATACAAATTTGAGAGGTCTGCACACCTATTTCAATCAAAAGAAAAACTGACATTTACATAAGACCTCAGCTGTTACTTTTATTGCAACCATATTTGGTATACAAGGAATATTTTCAATGTCCAAATCACAAAATCATCAGAACTGAATTATTTAACTTAAAACACCTAACCCTTGGACGACATTAAATGATTCATCAATACTGGTTTATGCAGTAAGGCAAACAGAGAGGGTGCTACATAAATGTTCGAAGTCAACAGCTTTCTCCAAAGACAGTTTACATCGCTTAACAGAATTACACAAAGTGCTTTTTTTAGTATATTAGTTGTTTTTGACATGAAACAATAGCTCTTTTTGTCGAAATATCGATAGGTTTTCCCTTCAAAGGGGAATTTCGTGATCCACAGCCTAGTCCCCCCGACTTACCTAAAAAATTAGATTTTTATATCACCTGAACAGTTTGCCAAAGTATAGTATGACTGCCAACTCTTAAAGCAATATTAGCACATTTTTTGAAGAGCGCCCCCGATTTTCAAAATTTGATATTTTGGCACAGTTACGTTGGTGATTGTCTAGGAAACTATACCTACGAACGAGAATGCTAAAAAATGCGTGTTTATCATAAAATAAGCGATTTTGTAATACGAATTTGGATCCCAGATTGGACTTAACGGCAGAGCTGGAAATGCTACGTTTATGTCAGTCCATGATGAAATAGTGCCACCTCGAGAAAACAACCTCGAACTTGATTTGCCTGAACCAATAAAACAACTAATGGATGAGCGTAGACACGTACATGGCGCTATTTCCCGGCTATTTCACATTGGAAGGCCGTTTCCAGCAGCCGTTGAATTATTATCGGGATCCCGATAATAATTATTCTAATTACAAGATTCCTTCGTTTGTGAGACACAGACATTTTCGAGCTTAACCATTCACAGGTATGGTTTACTAGCCAGTTACCAATGCAACGGTGTAAAAATCTTCAAAAAAATGTACTAATATTGCTTTAATCTACTTTGGAAGAAATTCGCGATTTTGTATTTTTTGTCTGTATACGGTCTATTGGGCAGCGTGATACAAACATTCGCTCATAACATCAAAACGCACCACCAAAATCAACTGAAATTTTGGAAATAACATTTTCTTGAGGATATCTAGTAAGCCATAAACAAAAATCAAGGAGCAAAGATCACGAAATGCTCTTTTAATGCTATTATCTACAACATACCCTATATTTTTTATACTAGCCACGACCAAAGGTTAACCCTGTATGCTTGTCTGCTACATTCAAAATTGTGTTGATATTTGCCTTTTGACATTGCTGCACAATGTACTCTGATCATTGATGCAAAATATATTACTTGGACCTGCAGCAGGTAGAGCCTCATGCATATTATAGTCATTTGTCTACCTCCGTGCAGTGATGATTCAAGATTCAATTTATTCAGCATAACATATCGTACGTGACAGAAATGTATAATACAGTATGTAATATAATAATACGTAAAGTAACAATTGTAAACTGTACTAGGATGAACAGGTGAGGGATATGATATGCTAGGACCAGTAATGGACAACCCGATAGGGCTTATATTTATTGCTGGCCCTGTAGTACATACAAGTAAAATATACTTAATATTACAATAATGATACAAGTAAGGGATGATTATAGAATATTACATAACAAAAAACAAAAACAAAATCAAACAAACAAAAACAAACAATATAAAAATTATCTAAGCTAAACAAACACTTAACGGGAACACAGGATACGGGATTTTGGACAAGAAGGACAGACTTTTCAACATGTCTTGCTGAGGTAAGTAATACTATTGCATAATGATGAAGCAGAGGTAGAAAGGCTAGAGGTGAAGAAAAAGTAAGGAATAGAGATAGAAATGAGATGAAGAATAAAGTGAGGAGAGAAATAAGGACTTGGGGAGAAATTTATAAAGAATTGTACTGGTTGATGAAATGTTTTTTTCAGTTGAGCTTTAAAATTATTTTTGTTTGTAATTGTTGTGATGGATTCTGGAAGATCATTCCAAAGTTTTGCGCCGTGATACTGAATAAAGTGCTTTTCAGAGGAGAGGAAGATTTTGGGAAGGGAAGATGAAGCTTTTCGGCTTTTCTGGTGTTGTAGCTGTGGATTTGTCTGTTTGTGGTAAAGTAATTGCTGAAGTTCGGAGGTAAATGATTGTTGTGATAGTCAAACATGAAGAGCGCTGTTTGAAGTTGGTTGAGGTGCTCTAATTTAAATGTTTTCAGTGAGTGAAAAAATGGCAAAGTGTGAGTTCTGGGGGGTGAGTTTGTGATAGTGCGGATGGCCCATTTCTGTGTGATGTTTAGTTTGGTGAGTCGTGAATGATAGTTAGAGGCCCAGATGATGTTACAGTAGCTAAGGTATGGGAGAACTAGTGTGTTGTAAAGTGATTTTAAGGTGTAGTCTGGAAGGTGGTGTTTTACTTTGTAAATTGTACCAATTGCGTGAGACGCTTTGGTAGTGACAGAGTTGATGTGTTCATTCCATGTTAGTTTGTCGTCGATTGTGATGCCAAGAAATTTGGTTGAGTGTACCTGGGAGATTGTCTGGTTATCTATTGTTAATGTTTGAGTTTGATTTGTGTTGTGTGTAGAGAAAAGCATGTAGTTCCAACATTGAGAGAAAGTTTGTTAGCCCGAAACCAGTCAGTGATTTTAGCGAGTTCATGATTCATGTTGTTAAAAAGTGCATTAATGTTAGGGTTTGAGAGAAAAATGTTTGTGTCATCTGCAAATAAGATTAGTTTTAGTGTGTTAGAGTGTGATGTCATAACCTTGACACAGCTTTTACACACGCGTCAAGATGGGCCGTCTTTGTTCGCGCGTGTAAAAACGCCGTCGCTTTAGGCCAGCGCTGGTGCGACCATCAAATTTCGCACTGACGTCACTACATGGAGGAAGGGAAATGGAGTATAGGAAGTGTTTTAAATCATGCCTTCTTCAAGCGAGTGTCACTAGACAGTTAAAAGCATAATTTGATACATTCCTCACATGACTCTAGATTTTAAATGAACATCAAAATCACATTTTATGAATGATTCACTTTGCTGTATCTTGAATTGGATACGAAGCCTCAACATTAAAATATATAGTGATGTAAATATTGTCAAGAGGAGATTACTGAAGTGTCTCAATGCCCTCTGACCTTCAGATATACACTGTATACCCTGAAGAGTTAGTATGGCCATGTTTGATCTGAATCAAGGTTGGTAAGAATGGCTACATGCAAGGGTTCGAATTTGATTGAACTCAAACCAATGTTAACCTGTGGCAGCCACATGTACCTTTGTTAAAACAGAATACACAGCATGACAGTATATTAAATAATACTAGTGCAGTTCATCCGTGTATGTGACCTTTGACCTGCATGTGTGTGTGACCTTTGACCTCAGCATTGTTTTTTGGGCAAATTTTGGGAAAATGTTTCATATAGAAGTTTCAAGTATGCAAATGAAGTACTGCCATTTATTCAGTCAAGCGCTACTGCACAACATACAGTACATGACGGAATCAATTGCAATACCTAATTTGCATACTTGGGACTTCTATATGAAACATTTACCAAATTTTGTTGTTCTAGGGATTTCTAGGTAAATTGACCTTTAAATGACTTCTGACCTGTAGGGTCACTTTGAAAGCCCGATAACAACCCTCAGACTGTCGTTCCCACTCAAGTGCCAAATATCATTCAAAGTACAACAAAATGCATAGCCAGAGAGAAAACTTGTTTTCTTATGGCTATTGATTTCCCATTTTGACTTAAACGGATTAGCAGCGATAATAGGAGAGAATAGAAAAATGTGGAAATGCATTTTTTAAACTTATAAATCAGGGATGAGTGTGTACAATTCCATATAACTGCTTTAATGTAGAAACAAACCACCAAATAGTGAAAAAAATGAAGTATTTGATGAAATTTGTCATGTCATCTCCCTCAAATAGACATACAGCAATGGCATCTCAAAATCTACATTAAACAGCTGATTGCGGTTTACACCAGTACAGAATAAACAATGATCAATAATGTTTGTGTTTGAGGTCAAACTGTATTGACCATGGTGCACAATATCACGCTTAAAATCTGGGATATTCACCAGGAAAGGCTTTTTTTTGATATCAAGTCGGAATTTTGATATGCACGTATAGAATTACTGAATCAGATTAAAATCAGATTACTGCCTTGTCTTTAATACACGGATTTCAAGCCAACCACTTGCAGGTTATGTTCGCATATCCATGCCAGTAACAAAAATACTGATTTTTTTTTATGTTTCGGATTAGCAAATCGCTGCTTATCCCTTTAAGTCAGGGGATACCAAACACTTATTATTGTTGATACCAAATCTTATCTACAAAGGAAAAAAATAACTTACATACAATAAGCTTTAATACTAGAAAAGTGTTAAGAAAACAAAGCTGCAACATAAGTTTATGCAGAAAATGTTGAAATCTCTGTTCATGCAAATTGCAAAATATAACATGAATACAAACAGATATATGTTGTGCTTCTGAATTTGTTATTTTTGTTGTGGGGTTTGTTGTTTAATAAATATTCCACTTGAAAACTATCAAATAAAAACACCAGTTTGAAGCAAAATGACAATACTGAAAATCTATCCTTTCTGGTGTTTATCAAGTAAGGAGTCTGAGACGAGAGGTGCTGTTTGGCTGCTGCTTCGCCGCATCTGATTTTGATTATTTATTTACAAGATGCCATAACTAACACAATTGTTGAATCAATTGCCTACATACATGTATGTAATGGAAATTATAAATTCTGCTAAAGCTGGTGACAAATACATTTGTAAAACATGGAAGTCAGATAACTTTGTGGCTTAACCCTAATTTACACCCTGAGGGCTACTCATAAGCTTTACTTTACATAATAACATTATCACCAGTCGGGTGGCAGACCCTAACCCATCCCCCGAGGTCTACTCTTAAGGGGCAATGATCATCAAGCAAATTGGGTACTCCACATGTAGATTTTATGTACCCCGAGGGCCTTCTCTTAAGGTTAACTACATGAGCAATTAGACAATCGGGTGGTAGACCCTAACCTCACCCCGATGGCCAACTCTTAAGGCTATAAATTAGAATCAAATAATTACCCAATTTGGATGGCATAATTGAACCAGACCGGAGGGAATCTCCTAGCCCAATGCCACATTAATAGCTGAACCATAAACTTCCAAAACTTTAGCATTTGAACTAGAATTTAACCCACCAAGAAACATAACTTGGATAACTATATGGCATCTAAGCATATTAAGCAGCTACTTTTAATTAATAAAGTATCAGTAGCAGGTGGAAAACCTTAACGAAACTCCCAAGGGTCTACTTGTAGAGTTACTTAATTCTTTCTCAATATAATCTAGAAATCTTGAATCAAATGGAGGTTTGAAAGGGAAGTGGCCATACTTTACCCCTATCACAGAGGGATTACTCTTGGTTGATTACTGCCTCCTTATTACATATCACAGAAGATTAGAATTATATGCAAAATGTTAAAAGAATGCATCCCTATTATAGTTAGAAGGAGCATGTAGTAGGGGCCAAAGGCACTCAAAACCGCCAGCCCATTGCAAAAAAAATGCGTAAGTAAAAGTATCATGGGAGGGAAGGGCGGGTTTTTGACTAGAATAGCATGACCGATCAGATGCGAAGGTGAAGAAGCAATGACACGAACAATGAGTTCAAATCAACACCTCAACGATGACGAAAGCTGTTGCGCAGGCCTGAATAGCCGACAGCGGTCACGTGACCAGACACAACCTTGGACGTTGCCAGACCAAACAATGACTCCTCCTTGATAAAGGCCGTTTATATTTAAATAAAATGTCAACATTTATATAGCGCCTTTCACAATGTATCAAAGCGCTTTACATTTATTCCGCTGCCACTAGAATATGTCAGCTGCCTTACAAATGCCCAAGGAATATTCATACCTTTGGGCGGCGCTCAATGGACAATATTCATAACAGCTACCCATTTAGCACCTGGGTGGAGAGAGGCAAGCGAGATAAAGTGCCTTGCCCAAGTGCACAACACATTGGCCTCAGCGGGACTCGAACACAGGGCCTTTGGGTCCTGAGGCGGTCGTTGTATCCACTGGACCACATATTTTTAGCTCGATCCTTTTTTGGGATCTCGCCATATAAACGGGATTATCAGAGGGTGTATTGAGTCAATCCCACAATGCACCAGTTTTGGGAAATTACACCTCAATAGGCTTATGTGATCCCACAAAAATCCTATACCTAACACATAAAAACCCTGCTCATTTTAGCCTACAAAGTGTTAGTATTTAGGGAATTTTTGTATGATCATGACATGTCTTGTGGTTCTTGAACTTTTGGAACACTTTTTATTCTTAAATACTGACATATGTTTAGTACAGTACAGTATAGGCACATTGCAATGCATTATGGAATTGATTCAACACACCCTCTGAATGTTTATTTAGTAGAATCATTAAAGGTGCATTTAGAGACTTTGGGGATTTTTTTTGGAAAGATTTTAAAATTTTCAGACAAAACCTCAAAATGAATTTTATGTTGTTCCATATGTGGATAAAGGCAAAAATACGCAAAAACAAGTTATTATTAAAGGTGCAACTAGCAATTTCACATAACAGGTGTCCTTAAAAAAATATGAAAATTCTGATTTCTGCACCAATGTAAAGCTTTTTTATCAAAAATGTCCAATGTGAAAGGATTAAGCTGAAAAATATTTCTTTGGTACAAAAATTGTGAAATTTCTAATTCATATAGGAGCAAATACTATATTCAGCCTATGTTTTATATTGAGATTAAGCAAATCAAAAATCACCTTTTGTTTTCACTTTCAAGGCATTTCTGTAACCAAAGACAAGAAATCTATTAGGGTTCTTATCTATATGAAATAACTACATATGACACAATAAATGGGTTCCCCCAAATCTCTCGTTGCACCTTTAAAATCAACAAATATCACACTAAAAATTGTGTCAATGTATGGCAGAAACTGGAATCAAAATTATGCTTTCCAATTGACACCCTTGCCAAAAAATATGGATGAGTACTAATCAAATACATAAGTTGAACTGGTACATTGTTTTGTGCATTGACGACTTTGTCCTTTCTGTCCTTTTTTTTGCCAGTCAACTTGAACTGGGTTTCAATAAAAAAAAAATGTGGTTAAAGTAAGACCCTTGACCCCTGTGATAGGGCTAGGTAAGAGCTCAAATGGTTTAACAATTGACAATCATGCAGTTGCCACTTTGAAATTCCTGCAATTTAGTTTATTTGTATTTAGTTATATCTAGTATGTTGTTTTCTATAGTTAGTTTGCAGTCAAAACTTATATATCGTGATTTTTCCAACATTAAATAATATTTTGTCCCTAATGGTCATCAATACCAATGGTGGCAACTGGCAAGGTACATACGATAGTAATTTTGAAATGAACATATGATTATATATGATATGATGTACATGTATGTGACACCATCCAAGAAAATGAGCCTGTTGTCGCTAATATTGATTTTGAGAAATGGACTATTTAATAAAAGATGGTAAATTTGTATGTTTTCATTGTTTAGTAAAGTCAAGGTATTTAGAGTATCTATGGTACCAGATGTCTGAATATAATTACGTTTCAATCAAAATGTACCATTTTAAATTAACACTCTACCTGGACTTTGAGTTACTTCTAGCACAGATTCACTTCAGTGGTTTCATTGTTTTAGGGCAATCGAGCTGAACCATTGCTAACAGCTATGGAGACATTCTGACCAGAACCTGCCCTTAATTTCTAGACATGATGTCTCGCCTCTAGGCTGTTTTTCAATGAAACTGTCACCCAATATCGTCTGGTCTGCCCACAAAATTGTGCTGGCTGCACGTCACAACAGGCCAGTCTTTACCACTAAAATTCTTGGTGAGATGCTGCCTGAGGGATATTCCTTCCTGCACTTTCCAAGGAAGTCTGATGACCATGGTGGTGTTGGGATAATCCACAAAACTTGCCTAAACATTCAAAATACACCCACAGGCATTAATACACCTTCTTTTGAGCATGCTTGTGTGGTAATAAACAAAACTAGTGTTAGATTCATCCCTGTGTATCGTCCACCACCTTCCAGGGAAAATGGTCTCAAAATAAGTCAATTATTAAATGAGTTTGACACTTTCCTTAATGAGATTGCTCTTGTTCCCGCTAAAACGATACTGCTGGGTGATTTCAACGTGCATGTTGACCTCCCCGCTAAACCGGAGTCTACTCATTTTTTGGAGATTCTGGCTGCTAATGGTTTTCATCAACATATCTATGGCCCTACCCATAAAGATGGTCACACACTGGACCTGATCATATCTCGACTTGAAGATGGATTAGTTGCTGAGTGGGACCTCTTGCCTGGGCTGGGCTCTGATCATCGTTTGATTAATTGTACGATTAGCAGCCAGAAATCACCACTCACAAGAACTATGTGCACCATCAGAAATATAAAGAATATTGACAAGGACGCTTTCTCAAATGACATTTCATCCATGATTGGCAGTCTTGACCTTCGTGAGGGCTCAGTTGATGAGGTGCTTGGTAAATTTGAGGAGTCTTTAATTAGTGTACTCGATTCCCATGCACCTCCTCAACAGCGTTCCCGCCACGATCACCTTGGTTTAATAAAGATATTGATGATGCCAGACGTAAACGTAGACGTTTAGAGAGAATTAAAATGGGTAAAAACTAGAAATAGTGTCGATCTGGATGCATACACTGTACAATCAACAGTGACCGGTAAACTCATTCATCATGCTAAGGAGGTTTATTACAGAGAACAATTAGAAAATGCTAACAACAAAACCATGTTTGCTACTCTGAATAAGCTTCTGAACTAAACAACTTCCTAACTGTAATTCAGCTACTGAACTAAGTAGCTCATTTGCCAGGTTTTTCAGCAACAAGGTATACAAAATCAGACGGGACCTTAATAATTATCCAGGTCCAACTCGCATGAATGATCCAAGCGGGACAATACTGGATGAGATCGTTCCAATACATGAGTTTAATCCAGTCACTGTTGAAGAGGCAACCAAGGTGATTATGTCAACTCCATCAAAATCATGTTCCTTAGACGAAATGTTGCACTCTGATGTGCTGAGCCTTAACACGTATCATTAACAATCTATCCGCCACTGGTGTTTTCCAGCTAGCTCCGGGAGCTGCCGTTACATCCCATTCTCAAAAGCCTTCCCTAGACAAGAGGTGCTCAAAAAGTATCGCCCCGTGCCAAAATGAGCTGCGTGTCTAGTTCATGGAGAAAATATTATGCCCAGATAAAGGGATCATCTTGTCTCAAATGACTTAATGAGAATTTCAGGTCAGCTTACAAAGAACGCACAATCCGCACTGAATCGGCACTTCTGCGTGTCAGGACCGGTATCCCTCAATCAATTCACAAACAGTAAGGCCGTCGCATTGTGCTGCTGAATCTTTTCCGCACATTTTGATACTGTTGATCATGCCATTCTTTTGGATAGGCTACGTGATACTTTCAAAAATTCAAGTACTGCAACTTAATTGGATCGTCTTCCTTGCAGAAACCGCTCCGTTTGTGTGCGCATGGGGATGCAATTTCAAACAAGGGTTCTGTGGTGGGCTCTCTTTTTCATTCAAATAATGTACCCACCTGTATCGCATCAATCATCCGGAGGCACAATATTGGCTTACCACATGTGGCTATTGAGTGGAGCTCTATTTGACATTTGATCCTAAGATCGATGGTGATGACAAATCATGCTGTCAAAAGACTCTCTCTTTGTTTGATGAAATGTGAGTGGATGCGCTGTAACAAACTCAATTGAATGATAAAAGACAGAATTTTTACATCGCATGTTCATCCTATTACCAAGTCGCCTCAAGATATTACCATCAGGGTCGGGACAGTTTGGGGGGATGTTCCCCAGTCCTCGCCAATCAGAAACCTTGGTGTCGTGTTGATCAGACGATGTCTTTGACTGAACATGTAAAGGCCATCATTAAGTCTGTTAACTTCCACCTCCGCAATATTTACCGGATGCGCCGCTTTATCACATTTGAGAGTTGTCATCATTCGTCCGCTCACTGATTTTTATCTCGCATTGACTATCCCAATTCACTTTTGTATGGAAAATGTCGGCCAGAGACGGAGTAAACTCATCAGATTTTGCAGGGAAATAGAGCAGCCAGGCTGTTGTTCAGATCTGATAGAAGGAAACCAGCCACACCACTTCCTTTACAGAGCCTCCATGGCTACCAATTAGTGAGCGCGTTCTTGCTTTAACTATTGCGTCTTACTTTCAAGGCATTTTTCCGGACAATTTGCATCCTACTTGTCCGAATACCTCTCTTTGTATAGTCCTGGCAGCAGGATTTGGAGCGCAGAGGACAAGATCGCTCCTCACTGTTTTTCCCGCACAACATGTCAGTGGTTGACAGGGCTTTCAGAAATGCGGCCCCTAGCCTATGAACTCTTTGCCTATCTCTGTTCGCCCCCCCCAGTCCATTGTTAATTTTAAGAAAGCTCTAAAAAAATTTCATCTATTTCCTAAGAGTTGATCGTGTGCTTAAATTAGGTTTTTTGTTTATTGCCTCACTGATTTTATTGTGCAGCTGTTTTCTTTTTTTATTTAAGTTTTGTGTTAAGTACTTATCCATTGTTCATCTTTAACAATACCTGTTGTATTACTATGTTTTTAAAGGCTAAATAGTAATTTCTAGGAATTTCTCTCTATTTTGTAACGCTTTGCACCATTAGTTAAGAAGGCGCTCTAATCAAATCAAATGCCGTTTGTATAATAAAGTCATTCTGTTCTACTGTTTCTATTATCAGGTACAAAAATTATCTGTCACTGCCTACACAGTTTAGTCCAATAATGAATTGTTAAGTTTCACTACATAACATGCATGCATGCGCATCACACACAGTCGTCCATCATGGCGGCATAACATCCAAAAGCGAAGATATGATCCACTCAACACACATTTCACTCACAAATGAGAATCTTCTACAAAGGGACTAACAATATACACACTGGTATGTATTATACATACAAGGTTAGGTTTTAACGATAAAGCTGTAACATAGTTGGGCATCACACATCCTGATTCTGTACCTCACTTTTTGTTCAGTGCTCGCTTTGCATGTAAAAATCATGTAGAAAATCGCAGTTGTATTCACAAACACACCCACATCGACTGACAGACTCATCCACATACTTCTACCTATCGCAAGCAACGAGCCTTTGGCAGCTAGTAGCAATGGCTATTTTGGCTGGTCTGTTTTGATAATCTTGCAAATATCTCTTATCAGTTATATAGTTGTTAACATGTACTGGACACGTTAATGTTCGGAATGCTAAGTCTTGTTTTTTAATGTTTAGCTTAACAAGTGAGGGTCAAAGTGGGCACATTGGAATAGAGTATTATGTTGATCTTTCGACACCTGGTAGATTATATAACAGGTTACACCACTAAGTCCAGTGGTCATTTGGGAGCCATCTCAAAAATGGTAAGAAGCCATCTTAAAAAACCCCATAAAACATGAATAAGACTTGTGGTATTTGTAACTCATTTTAATAAACTGTCGTTCTTCATGGAGATTCCAAACATCATCATAAAAATGCATAAATTGAAATTTTTTGCCTCCAAAAATTGAAATGTTGTTCTCTGAATGACTACAGCCACCTGCAAAGCCCAACCAAGTTAATGAGATCAGATTCTGATTTTATTTTCCTTCTTCATCATTAACCTCAGGTCTGGTATTCCATAATAAGGAGTCTAAGCTTTAAACCTATAGGTCACGAGCCCATAACCGAAACCCTGCACTCCCCTTGCCCCGGGGATTTTTGGAGACCACTATTTTTAGAAACCTTATACATATAGGCTATCACATCAGGTTGTCTGCAAATCCCCATCCTGGGTTTAAGAGGGTGATGCGCTTTTTTTCAAATGATGGGGACCATATATTCACTTAACAATGCCCTTTTTTGACATATTCTTAATTTTGATTCAAATTTCATCACTATTGACTACTTAGCGCACCAAAACATACCAGGATAGTTGGACACCTTTTGCATGCGTAACCTGACTCTAGAGGGGCGTCATTTTCAAAAGGGCCACCAAACAATTAAACACCGTGAATT
>JAMKCH010088101.1:8859-19436 GCA_023653785.1 Ophioderma brevispina
CCCCCCCCCCCCCCCACAGTCTCAAAAGTGGGCCATGTTAGGAGCGTCCGTATCATGGATACACGCGGCCCCGGATCAGCTTACTCAGTTGAATAAATCCTGACACCACCACAAGCCATTACCAATGACTTGTGAACACGCTAAGAAGAAGCTATAGTGTGTTCACTTTAAGATGTTACATGATCTTGTTAACACAAGATGAGATCAAGGTCAAAATGCGATTCTATGGTAAACATACTATATTAGATATAGTGTGTTCACTCTAAGATGGCACATGACCTTTGATAAAGTACATTGAGCTAACGCTAGAGGAGACCAAGGTCATAGTGCAATCCCATGGTACACATACTATGGTAGCTATAGTATGTTCACTATAAGATGGAACATAACCTTTGATCAAGGACATATTTATTTAACACTATAGAGGAGATCAAGGTCATAATGCAATTCTGTGGTAAACATGCATACAATGCTAAAATCCTTTAAACAACACAGATTACCATATAAATCACACCATGATGTTGACATTTTAACTACTTAGTTCTCCAGGCAGACAAGGATGAATATTTATTAATCTTTCCCTAGAGATGGCTAGTGCACGAAGTGTTGACCAAAAAAACAACATGTGCGCTAGGCGGACTCGAACCGGCAACCTACGTATACTAGCAAGAGCGTCGTGCTATAGTAATACGGAGGTTGCCGATTCGAGTACGGCCAAGCGCACATTTTTTTTTATTTGTGCACTGACCATCTATAGGGAAAGACTAATAAATATTTATACCATGATGTTGTTAAACATTTTAAACAAGGTTAAACGACTGGTTTTACATTTTAATCTACTTTCTTAAAATGTTTAAATAACATTGTGCAATTTACTTAACAATGCATAGTTTTGATTCAAGCCGGATGTCGGTGCAAAAGTTTTTCTTTTAGCCCATTTCTGGAAAATATTAGATGGTTTGTGCACAACATTTCTCAAGAAACTCAGAAATGAGGAAAATTGCCTAACTGAGCGAACCAAGACTGATATGTTGGTAAAATGTCCCCCAACAATTTAGTGAGTTCATTGTATATTCAACATTTGCCAAACATGCATGCCATTTGCTATTTTTTTTATTTCGGATGATTTAAAATCACGTGGTAAAGTTTTAATTCTACTTTATCGTCACTCACGTAATTATTTACATCTTTTTCTATAAAATGTTCTGTTGTTTTCTCAGAAAGACATAAAAAGTGATATTTTATCAACCATTCAGAAATCTGACGATATACGCGACAACAAATGCCAAAGATTTCTTCATTTCTGATGGATGATAAAAGTGTCAAATAAAACATGTTTTTCTATTTCTATATAAAATTGAGACCTTTAGGTGTCTCGTTTTTTTTATTGCAATGGTTATAGCAAACGCTAAACGGGTATAGTCAGCCAATAATCTCAAGGCCGGGAGATGCTGCATTAATTCGGCCCTCCCATCCGGAGAAGATGCATTAATTCCCCCTCCATTCAGAAATGTTCTCAAAATATGCAGTGTTTCAATTCTATTTTTGTTTCATCATTTTGCCAGACTGTAAATGCTGATTGCAATTAATATAATTCGAGTTTGATTTTTGAAACCGTTAAAATATTTGGACCGTAGAAGAGTGCGTCTCTTATTTGCCGTACCAGCTCCGTTTGTGCATGAGCGTACTAGTAAAAATTGTGAAAATGGGTGACGGGGATGATTTTTTCAACTCCCTCTCATTGACCCCCCTTTTTGTTGACTGTCACCCAAAGAATCCCTTTTCAAATAGTTTTAACACTTTTTAAAGAATGATGATCCTTTTTTAGACAAAAATTCTCAAATATGTGTCAACTGATTCCCTAATATTTTAATTTTATTTCAACAGGCTTGATTTTGTCTCTAAAATGTACGAAAATGGGCATTTTGCATGCCAATTTGCAATTTTTTTTACTCTTTCTCAACGATTGACTACGTCTTTTTGTCTTATCACTGAAAGACCTCTTTCGAGGTAAAATCTCTCACCGAACAGTTTAAGAAAAAAAAGATGCGAAAGAGATTCTAAAGCTGCCCTCTGAACCCCATACAGTTCTTCAACAAACCAAACGAATTCTCTTAACTGTTGTAAACACCTTTTATAACGGTTCTTTTAGAAACCTGTTGGGGTTCCTTGAGGGTTCCTTTTTCGAGAGTACTATATAAGAACAAAAAGGTTGTAAGTCGCATTTTTTCTTAGAGTAAATGTGAATATGATCGCTAGTTTCGAGTCACTGGGTAATCATCCCATCATTTCCAAATTCGAGTGCCCCCGTCACTGTATTTAGGAGCAAGAGCGTGGACAGACTAGATATCGGTACTTTCTTCAGTTTTGTTAGAAAAATTTACAAAGATAAAATTACAATTTGACACATAAGAAATGATAATCATGACAACTCGTCTGTCATATCATGCAGTGACTTGAGCTTGGCAGCCCTGCAGTAATACGGGAGAAGAGTTTCCTTCTTCCCCTGCAAAACTGGCAAGTGGTCAATATGCAATGCAGTGCCTTCCCTGCAGCGGGTAGTTCTTGGATAGCCAGAACCCCAGTCCTGCATGCACCGGAATATACATGAAAAGATTTTCTATGAGGAACTGCCCCTTGTATGCATATTTGGACTTTTTATTTTACAGGTTGATTCCTCAAATTTTCCTTATAAGAATCCAAAACAAATCACAATTTTGACAGGTTTGGGGGTAAAAATATGACCCCGTCATCGATGAAATTTAACCGTACCGCATATACAAGAGAACTTGGTTCAACCAGCCGTTAGTAGTTCAAGAATATAGTGCGTATTGTAACTGCATCATTTGGAGAAAATGAGTTTAATGTTGAGTGACACGGCTGCAATGCTCTTTACTCCTCTTCATTTCAAGCGCAAGATAGAGAGAGTGAGGTGGTTTCACGGTAGTCAATAGAGTTTTGAAGAGTCATATAGGAGTCAATATAAGACAAGACAATTATTCCAGTATAAATATTGCTTCACATAAAAGATGGGGGCTTCAAGTAGCCGATGCTACATCAAAGGTATTTGATGCATATTATATTCTCTAGCTTTGAGTCTCAAATTAGCCAGGCTTGCCCCTATCGCCCCATTTTCGCCAAGTCCCATAACCTGTCCAGAGGGCGACATAACACCAAGGCGATTGTACGAAGCAGCCGACGTCCATGAGGCATAGTCCCCGGCCGTCGCTATCGGGCACGGTCGAGCTGCAACGGGTTGTTCGACGCTCACGCCGTTGTATGGTCGCCTGGTTGAGGACTTGGCAGCTGCCTGACTACGCTCATTTCGCCGAAATTTTGCCCGTCGATTCTGGAACCAAACCTGTGGAAATAGTCATAGGAAAAACATAAGCGTTAACTTCTATAGCTATAAATGGTGTTTTTTTTAAATAATCGTTGAAGCCAAGCCTCTGAGTATTATTTGAAAAATTGAAAGCATAAGCAGAATACAGCTTGAGTTATAATCCCCGCAAAAATGATTTTACAAACAGAAAACTGCTTGAGTTATACACTGCAAAAACAGTGTTTAGAAACGTGGTGCAAATTAGTGTTTAGAGATTTGACACGTTTAATTCCTAAACACTTGCCATCAAATGTATAAACACCCCTGTGTCAAATCCCTAAGCATGTTTAGATTTTAAACATGTTTAGATATAAGGTGTTTAGATATTAAACAGACATTTCAAAATGTGTAGAAACGTGGTGCAAAATAGTGTTTAGAAAAGTGTTTAATTTCTAAGCACTGTTTTTGCAGTGTATAATCCCCATGAGAATGACTGCAAAAAAGCAAAAACTGCTTGAGTTATAATTAGAAAACTGCTTGAGTTATAAACCTCACAAGAATGGTTGTAAACTTGAAACAGGAAACTGTTTGAGTTACATAAGTGATAAAAATATGACAACTTTACATTGTTAGCTATAGGGAAGCTTTGGGAAGTGTTATACGTTCCCGGGATATGTTCACCAATTCCACACTATTATACGCATCCACGACCCCTCGTTCCCACATATCAGTCGCCGTGAAACCCTTTTGAACGATAACCTGCATGTATTTAAGGAACACCCTGTAAGCTTTATAAATGTTAGATATTTTTTCTGTACAAATGCCCATTAATTTGTCGACAAAACATTCATGCCATAAAATGATCACTGAACAGATGCAAGTCAAGTTCAAAGTAGGTTCACATCGTAAATTTGATGACAACACCGTGGACCTTAGTTCAGTGCTTTATACATGTTATACATTCATTTGCAGCATAGTAGCATTCATGTGAAGGAGGTTCTGCAGTGCATAACAGAAGCCGCCACACCTCGAAGTTCCAAGGGCATGCATGGACCCCAAGAAATAGCTAGAAATCGCTGGTCCCATATACGAGAAAAGGTTGCGGTGGTCTACTCCAGGGATGGTGGGTGGGGCAGTGCTGACAGGGAAGTAGGGTATATGTGCGCCCCTTATGACCCCTATTTCGCGCCCAGTTGAAGCATAATTCAGTTCTTAAGGTTCCCTTTTGGGAATATAGTTTTGCCTCAGAAGCTAAACATTAGCCGAATTTTAGTGCCTCAGACCCTGTTAACAGTTATCAAGCCCCTAAATTCGGAAATAGGGGCCTATATATGATAGGGCCGCAGCCGCACATCCCTATCTGAAAATTTCATACCCCCCTCTTCCCTCGTCACGCACCTCGTCTTACGTTCATGTAACAATTGCGAAATAAACTCTATTCATAACCATAACCCTAGTTACCATACTTCTAACTAATTAATTTATCACCCTGGAATTTCGTAATTATGCTTATGGCAAGCTAAAAAGGTCATAACATGGTCACAACGCGTATCACAAGCCTTAAAGGCCATAACGTATTGTCGCAACGCGTTGTGAGAAAGTAGCAACGCCTTGCCGAAATTTCACAGCGCGTTGCGGTGTCTACCAATTAGAATAGTGAATTTCCCTGACGTATTTAAAAAAAATAGACCCACAGCACGTTGCAAAGTATCTAGCAACGCGTTGTGGAAACTCACAACGCGTTGCGAAGGTCCACACGCCATAAAGGTCATAACGTATTGTCGCAAAGTGTTGTGAGAAAGTCGCAACGCGTTGTCGAAATGTCACAAGGCGTTGTGGTGTCGGCCAATCAGAATGCTTTTTCTGTGACGTATTTCAAAACATAGACCCACAACGCGTTGTGGAATCTCACAACGCGTTGTAAGCTTCACAACGCGTTGTGAAGGCCATAAGGGTCATAACGTATTGCCACAACGCGTTGTGAAGGTCGCAGCGCTTTGTGAGATTTATTTTTTTTAAAGTACGTCACAGAAATTCATCATTCCGATTGGCCGACACCGCAACGCGTTGTAAAATTTCGGCAACGCGTTGTGGAATTGACGCAACGCGTTGTGACTTTCTCACAACGCATTGCGGCAACATGTTATGACCCTTGTGGACCGTCACAAGGCGTTGTGAATTCTGTCAATGCGTTGTGAGATTCCACAACGCGTTGCTAGATACTTGCAACGCGTTGTGGGTCTATTTTTTGAAATACGTCACAGAAATTCATCATTCTAATTGGCCGACACTACATCGCGTTGTGAAATTTCCGAGCGGCAACGCGTTGCTCCTTTTTCACAACGCGTTGCATCAATACGTTTGGCCTTTATGGCTTGCGATAAACGCGTCGCTTTCTTAGCGACGCGTTGCTTTAAAAAAACCGCGTTGCTTATCTAACCAATCAGAAAGGTCACAGCAACACGTTGCTAAGCTATCCAATCAGGAAAGTAAAAAGCAACGCGTTGCTAATTAAGCATCGCGTTGTTTAAGTGATGTCTAAAAGCATTGCGTTGCTTTCATTAGCAACGCGTTGCTTTTTCACTTTTTTGATTGGTTAGCTATAAGTAACGCGTTGTTTTCTGAAAGCAACACGTTGCTAAGAAAGCAACGTGTTGTGACCAATACGTTATGACCCTTTTAGCTTGCCATAGGCGATCCCCACCTCCGCCCATCTGTCTGGTGTGTTCTCTATTGTGTGCTGCACGCATCACTTGTTTTTCAGCATGTGCCCAATAGCCTCGTCCATAAGGCCACAGTTTATTCAGTATATTTTATGTACAACCTATATGACACTATGTACGTGGAATCCCCCTCTCAGTCTTACACCGGTGTAAAAGGAGATATAGTCCGCCGGGAGCCATAGTCCGGGCTCCATAGACGACAACGGAATAAAGCGACGACACTAATATTGCGTGAGGAAGCTTGAGTCAACTGAATTGAGTGCCCTATTCTTTACCGTTGTAGCCGGCGGACTGTAAAAAACTTCTAAACCTGCCCTAACATCCCTTTACTCCCTTTATATAGGTTGCCACATGTGATCATTTTCATTGCCATGTTTGTAGATCTATTATATAGTCAAACTTCCTATTATCCTAAACAAAATAAACAAATTAACTCGCAAAACATATACAAACAAACAATATCCGGAAGTGTATGGGGGGAGTAGAGGAATTCCAATGATGTTTAGTTCACACGCGATGCAAAAGCACTACATTTTTGTATGGGTTGTATCAATGCATGTGCATATGAGAAAAGGCCATACAACACTAGTGGCAAATTACCACTGTTGATTCATGGGGTTAACCTCCTAAGTAGGACCTAGTTTTCGTTTTGGAATTCCTTCCAATGCATACTGACGCAATATATTTGTTTCTCCATATACCATGCGGTGTTGGGATTTTGCTGCCATGTCATATCGCGTGCGTTTGGATTTATACATTACCTCATAGAGAGATCCTTGTCATCTGATTGGTTAAGTGAAAGTCACATTCCATGGAATAGTTTCACTATTTTCGCATAAAACGTGTATAGTACCTTTTTTGCCCGGTATATTATTTTTTACTTGCCCGGTATACTTTTTGCCCGGTATAGTAATTGTTTGACCGGTGTGAAAGCAGAGTCCGACGGGAGCCACAGTGCGGGCTCCATAGACGGAATGAAGCGTGAAACTAATGTTGCGTGAAGAGTCAACTGAATTTAGTGCCCTATTCTTTACCGTTGTAGCCGGACTATGAGTACGGCGGACAATGATTACTTCTACACCTGTATAGTTACTTTTTGACCGGTATAGTGATTTTTTCCCGCGGTGTATAGTAACTTTACAGTTACCTTTTTTATCATAATTTGATTCAACCATGCTATATAGCCAAGGGAATTTCATACAAAAGCATTGGGTATCTTGTGATAGGACCCTTACACTCAATAACATGAAGGAGAGATGTCACCTATGACATTACAAGTCGACAATGCACTTGATTTCAATGTAAAAATCTGAACGGTATGTTATATAACCACAAGTCTATAATCGTTGGATAACGTATTTCACTTGGACATGAAAATTGGCTGAGTTAAAAACGAGTTTGCAGTAAAATACGTTATCCAACGAAAAAGCACTCCATAACTCACATATGTCGGTGTACACATGCATATACCGTACTCTGAATTACAAATACTTCAAATAAATCCAAAAGGATTGTGATATGGGACCAATCCATTTCTAAATTTAGAATTAAATCTAAATTTTAAATCTATGCGATTTAAATGTGCAACGAGAGATTTCAGATATCAGGGATACCTTTAAAAATGAAAACCATGATTTTTGCAGACTTTTCATCAAAAACTTCTCCACTTGAAAGGATTAGGCTGAGAATTATATCTTTGGTATACACAAAGTTAAATTTCGTATATGAATTTCAGCCTATATCTATATATGTTTTATATTGAAATATAAGCAAATCAAAATCACCTTTTCTTTCACTATTAAGACATTTCTGTAGCCAAATACAAGGGTAGAAATCTATTGATGGTCTAATCTATATGAAATCACGAAATCACGCAATTATGGATGCTTAGAAATCTCTCGTCGCGGCCGAGTTAATTGAAAGTCTTAAAATAGATTAACAACCTTTTGGATTTATTTTAACGCTTTGTAATTTAGAGTGTAAAACGGGCTTTATTTGGTGATCTAAACAGGTGCGTATAGCCGGGACAACCCCCCCCATATGTAACGACCATTTATGTAATATACCGTAATACTGTATAGAGTTCTCAATTGACCCGTTTTCTGGTAAAATAGCATATAAAAGTGTATACAAATAACGGCACCAAACGGCGCCGAAATTCACATTTTCCCCTAATTCCCACCAAGATCCAACTGAGCAGTAAAGAACCCACGGAAAACCAAAAAAGGTTCTTACATGCAATTAAGAGATTTTTTTATAGAACTTTGACTTACATTGTAACAAATGGCCGTAAAATTTACGGTTGCTGCATGGCAACTCTCTTGCCAATTAACGCTCTACCGTTAAATTTACGGGAACTACCTGTTAATTTCTACGATTAGCATATAAAATAGTCTCTATATACAATGAAAAAACAGTGTTTAAAGATTTGACATGTTTAATACCTAAACACCTAATGTCAAATCCCTAAACATGTTTAGATTTTAAACATGTTTAGATATAAGGTGTTTAGATATTAAACAGACGTTCAAATGTTTAGAAACGTGGTGCAAAATAGTGTTTAGAAAAGTGTTTAATTTCTAAGCACTGTTTTTGCAGTTTAGGCACATTCTGTTACGAGTATGGAAATTTATATTTGAACAGATGTCTAATTTATTAACATAATGCAACAAACACATATTTTACAGTACCATAATTATAGGCATATATTGCCAGGGACGTTTTAATTCTAATTCGATTGACGAGAATACCTGTAATATTGTACGCGAAATAATAAGATAATAAGGAATCCTAAGTAAAGAACCCATGCAGGGTTCTTTTTAGAACAGCCAAGGAAATCGTTTTATATAGAACCAAAGAGGGTTGTTTTCCCAAAATACATGCGCACACAAAAAGAAGGGCCTTCGGCCTACTTTAATATTTAAATTTTTAAGGTTCTTAATGGCATTGAAGTTCTTTATATAGAACCTTTAGGATTTCACATTAGGGACAAAGAGGGTTTAAGTTGCGTTTTTAAAGAATGTTCCTCCTTCATAATATCCATCTATATTCAACGCAAACAAACACATACGTTGCAAAATAGTGTTGAGATGAAACACTTTCCGAAACACCCTTTTGCACTATACATTTCTGAAAATGTCTACATGCCAGATCATTAAACATGCACTCCAAATCTCTAACACGAAGTGTTTTAATTTCTAACCGTTCGCCATCTAAACACCATTCCGTAGCACATTTTTAAATGTTTAAAAACACTTTTTCAGTAGACACACATACAAACTATAAAAATAGAATCCCAAAATATAACAATGTGTAAAATTTTACTTAATTTTGGTAAAATTTACTTAATTTAGATAAATAAAACTTTACTAATTTAGGTAACAATTTGTAATTATTATGGAGTTCTATTTTTACATAGTTTGTGTGTTTTTTACATTTTTTCTCTGTGCTGCACACACACACACACACACACACCCACACACGTAACACACATGTACACATACACACACCCACACACCATTTTCTTCTTTCAATGCCGCAGTATACAATGGTATATGAAATTCGTAATGATCACCGCTACATCTGAGCATCATGTGTGGTCAAACATTTGCATTCCGATTATCTATTTTTCAGCATTAAATTTTAAAATAAAAGAAATCAAAGTGATAATTATGTGTCTGATATTCTTAAACAATTTCATATTCTATATTTCTGCATTGTCTTCGCCATTTCAACGGTTACTGTTGTAAAATAATTTTGGTTAACCGAATCAACCCCAATTATAACCCCAAATGAATTGAAAAAAGTCAAAACATAAGCAAGTATAAATAATGGTGATTTGAATGTTGCGTGAGCAGAGCGCGCTGATAAAATGCGATTCATTTTTTTATGTTTTGAACATATCATAAATTTGTGATATTTTCATAACCATGCACGCATGTGTTGGGTGTTGAATGATTCGCGTTAATTGGACCAGTCCATGGTGTAAATTTCGTGGTATCAATAATTTGACTCGACTCACTACATGTCATAGTAAAATGAAATTCAAATTTATTGACACGCAAAAGCATTATATCAATTTTGAAGGATGTGGATAAGGTGTTGTTTGTATGTATCATTTTGTTTGGGGGACAAAAACATGCCAACATTTTAGAACACGTTTTACGCTCCCACGAGAGGAAGAATAATTCAAGACGAATGAGGTCGAATTTTACGGATAGTTGTGGAGCTGGAGCTCCTCTTGGTACAAAAAAAAAGAAACAGATAAAAAATCAAACAAAAACAACAACAACATCAAAAACAAAACCAAAACCAAACAAATTACATTTAATACTCTATGTATACACACTATAGTAAAAGCAGTGTTGACTATAGTAGATTTCAAAATAAGTGATACCTCAATAAAAGTTTTAGGTCTGTCCATTCACCGTGAGAGGTAAGAGGAATTATTTTAACACTTAAGTGCCCAAGCTAAAAAAAACTTCCGTTAGTGCCCAAGGGGGGGGGGGGGGTTCCTGGGGACCCAACCCAGA
>JAMKCH010088102.1:0-17601 GCA_023653785.1 Ophioderma brevispina
TTTTGAGTTTTTACTATCACTGCAGAGTTTGAAATATTAAGTTTCCATAACTGTTTACTTCTTTCTTCTTTGATACACACATCAAAAGTTATGCCTTATACAATCTGACAAAAAATAAAGTACAATTTAACAGATTTTAAGCTATTTTCTTTATTTTTTCAAAACTGTCCTGTGCGATATGTGGCGGGTTTTCCCAGATCACATCACATATTTAAATATCAGTGCAATTCATTACTTTAACTCAACAGGTGCCATTTGATTGTCTTTTCTTTACAGCATTATCTATTTTATTTCTTTTATTTGTACTGCCCATCCAAAATCCAAAAATATCAACGGCGACACAGTTTTGACAACTGATTTGGATTATTTATTCTACTAACTATATCCTCTGTAAAATTTACGAAATTTCATTGCGGGCAAATATGATTTTTCTTAAAAATCTAGTTTTATATGTCCTTCAATGGAAAATGGCCATATAGAGGGTGCTATAACATACAGATTATGACCTTTGTAGGCCTATAGTTAAATAAGTTCTAAAAATAAGAGACAATTTGCATGGGGTCAAACAGCCGTGGGTATACTATTACCGTCATTGATGCTAACATCAATTCCTTGTCCTTTTTGCTGTTTCAGCAGACAGTTACTGCCGAGCAACTGCTAAGTTTCTTCCAGGGAATCGGTGAGGTCAAGTATGTGCGCATGGCTGGCGATGAGACGCAACCAACAAGGTTTGCCTTTGTGGAATTCACTGAACATGCGTCTGTTGCTAAGGCACTCACCTATAATGGAGTCATGTTTGCTGGAAGACCACTCAAGTAAGAAAAAACTTTTATTACATTAGAAAACCTGGACTTGACAGGTTGTATATCGTCAGTTAATCATTATTTAGGGTTTGGGAAATGTTTAAGACTTCACAACACCACATTACAGCACCCTTTCTGTACTTTATCTTCATATTTTTGCATGGATTGCAGATTTCTGAGCAAAATCCATCATGTTTATGTGTCTGGATGGATGTTACTCTGTTTCATCTACAAAAATTCTTGTCATGACTTCCATAATAGCCATTCAACAACTTCTCCCATCTTAGCATCTTAGAACTTAGCGTTGTTGGTTCATTATCAATCCATGTTGACATGGAAATAAACATGTCATGCCTTGCGCCGTGGTCACGGAAGTGCATTTACATGGTACACTTAAGTTGATGCACTGTTCGTCATGTTTTTAACTTTTAGTACATGCAAGGGTACCAGGTGCAACATCCAAAGCAAAAGACATGCCAAAATTACCATTTTACATTGGATTTTTGCTTATGAAGAAAGATTTCTATCAAATTGTAAACATTCTGGAAGTAAATATTAGTGAGGCTAATAATGTTCCTCTGTACAAGAGATTCAAAGTTTTCAGAAAGCGTTTCGCTGTTGAAAGGGTTCAAACGTGTTATAGAGTGATTCATCACAAATCAACGACTCTGCATCTGATGCGTCCACATATTTTTATCCTGCTCAGACTGCTAAAGCCGCTCTCACGGGATAAAAATCTGTGGATATATGGATGCATTGTTGTTGATTTGTGATGAACCACTCTGTAACTTGTGTGAACCTCTAATTGGTTGTTGTAGGTTATCACATGACTCTACTACTCATGTCATTAATTCTGCAGGGTGCCCATTCTATGAGTTGCAGATTTCATTCAGTATAGTTGACCAGAGATGACATGTCTAGCAATGACTTAAATTACACAGCACCACTGGCGATCGATGCATATCCAAATTTATTTAGAATCCCTGATGGTATCCCCTCTGTAAAATTTGCCATAGACAGGCCTGGTCTAAAAACAATTATTTCATTATTCTCTAAAAGAAGTTAATTATTTGCTCTTGTTGTATGCAGGATAAACCATTCTAACAATGCCATTGTGAAGCCCCCTGCCAAGACAGCAGAAGCAGCTCAGCGTGAATTAGCTGAGACCATGAAGCAAGTGAGAGATGCACAGGCTCTTATCCAAGCTGCTATAGACCCAGGTAACTCACGACTTCTTTAAATACTCAGTCTCCAATAGAATTATTCTCTCAATTGATCATTTTACACATTCACTATAATACCATGAGGCAATCAAGAAGTGTGCCACACCAGGTTATCAGGGTTTTTATGCAATGTGCTTACATGATGAAGAGAAGTTGCTGTAATTCACAACATACAATGGTGACTCTATAATGGTGACTGTGTGAAAGGTTAATTAGAGAATTGTATCGCTTTAGATCATGAATGGTGTAGCTGATGCCTTAATGTACAAACTAGAAATGTAATTTTTGTTTCTTGCGTTCAGCTGAAGATACTTTTAAAAATTCCTCGAAGATGATAAATAATGCATAAGATATAAACTTGCAGATAGAAAAAACTGCTAATAAGGGATTTAAAAAATTATCCTAGGATTTACAAAATATTTGAAATTTTTAAATGATGTATTATATGTAAATTTGAAAAATCACTTTGATAATTCTTAATGCTTAGATGATTTATGGCTTATTTCTATATACCTTCCAATCAAATTTTGGCGATTTGATAGCATATTCGACGATGCTCTGGTTTTCGCGTATAATACACTGTAAATTATAAGTGCTGTAGTTTGTGATTGTTGCTTTCAATCTCACTGCCATTTGTGATTGGTGGGTTGTGGTTTGTATTCAGGATTAACCATTCTAATGCCTTACTGAACTTATTTCCAAAGATTTATGATGAGTAGCTGAAACGTTCTCTCTCTGTGCAGTCTGAGGTTTGAGTTGATGTCTGTGTGCACTTGTGTCATTCATTTTCAAATAGGGTTGCATTTATGTGCATACCTACAACTTTCAATAAAGAGTTAACTCTTTAATTCTGTGACCTGTTCTATACACTTCTGACAATAGCCCAAACTGATTATAACAAATTTGTACAATAATGCTGGACTTTAAAGGTGCTTGTTCCGATTTATGTGTATTGTGTTCTCTAATTGATATGAGAGCCTGGCACTTGCATATACACCCGATCAAGTACCGTGGGAAACAAACTTGCAGTTTTGATGGTAGACGCAATAATGCATATTGCAAAGCCATATTCAATACTGTGCTAATATTGATGGTTAACCACTAAAACGGTGTTTTTTTGTTTATATCTTGGGAATGAAATCGATTTTAGGGCTCAAATTTCAGGACGACAATGAGAAAAATACGGCCTTTCATCTGATAACAAAATCGATACTACTTCCGGGTAAATCAGGGGGGTCCCAAAGACGATCGGAACACGCACCTTTAACTTTAAGTTTCAAAGGTGGTATAAAAACTGTAAATTTTAAATCTATTCCCAATTTCAGAAAAATTGAAATATGGCAATAAATATTTGGAATAAAAACAATATAAAGATCTAGGTGGGAGTTTAGTATTGGATCTTGGGAATGTAAGTGAAATTTTGAGTGAAGCCAATTGCGTTTCCGAAAAGTATGCATTTTCATTGTGCCATAGAAATACGAAGAAACTTGGACTATGTATGAGGCTATTACTATTTTAAAATTGTCTCTGATACTTCAGCTTTAGTCTTTTTATTTTAGCTAAGATAGTTGCCACAAAATAGCATTTCCAAAGTGGTTTTGAATATGGCTGGTTATGTTGAGATTCTTAGACACTTTGCAGTGTTTAATTTGTAACTGGCATCGCAAATTTGCTGGTAAAATACTGTCTTTTGGGCTGTATTCCAAAAAGGAACTTCACTCCAAATTTGTAGTTGTATCCCTAAAAATGACTCGCTATAACATTGGGATCTAGTACAATTCTCAACTTGAATCACATTATTTTTTTGGAATCCAAGAATTTAGTGCCATTTTTTTACAATTGGGAGTAAAGGCTCATTTTAATCTTTAACTGTCACATTTTGCTTATTCCCTGTCAGGGTCCCAAAATGAGAGAAACAGAAATTGCCTCTGTTGTATGTACACACTTTCTATTTGAGCTCCTTTTAGAATATGTGTGGTTATATATAACCTTGTCATTTCAGCATCATTACAATGTTGTTATTATTTACTATCAATATGCAAAACCATTCATGTGACCCTTTAGGTTTGTTAACTTACACAGTTAGGGATTTAAAAGGAGTTTTTTTTTTTTTAGTCAAACCAGGATTTCAATCTGCACATCTCCTAAAAGTTAGTTGGATTTTTCAAACAATTGGTATTTATCTGTTCTAATTTTAAACACTCAATAGATATCTTACCTGGTGTTAGGCTAGAGAAATGTCTTAAGTTAAAGAGAAAAAAGGAAATTTTGATTTGCTCATATTTCAATATAAAACATAGGCTGAATTTCGTATTTGCTCTTTTACGAAATTAGAAATTTCACAATACCAAAGAATCATTTCTCAGTTTAATCCTTTCAGATGGGGATATTTTTGATGGAAAGCTTTAGATCAGGGCAAAAATCAGCACTTTCGATTTTTTTAAGGACACCTGATATGTGAAATCTCTCATTGCACCTTTAAAGTGCTGATCTCTCTAAGTAAATTGTAAATTTGTATCTCTTTATACTTTTGGCTCTGTGGAAAAGTAGTCGGGTTTGACAACCAACACATTAAAGTCATATTCTAGGTCTAATCTTACCTTTCCAATAATATTTATATAATGAACAATATGGACATAGTAGTGATATAATTGTTAGCCTGTGTGTTAGTAAAAATCTTAGCTGAAAATTATGCTAACAAAATTCTCTTTATACTGAGCCATGCATTTTAAAAATGGGAAGAGCTATTGTGATTAAATCTTTACTGAGGAGTTATGTGTTAATGTTTCCCCCATAACATGCTTATCCATTGCTATAGAAACCAAACAGAGCATCGCACACGTAGCAACCAAGCCCGAGATCACCAAGGGTAAGCTATATGGCAATGCTACGTAATTAGCCCTTATTTAAACTTCACAACCCTTCCAATTGGATGATTTAATGACCACACATGGACCCATATTATTTGTCAAGTAGAAAGTTCCAACTGATACGAGAGCACAAATCACAATATGCATATGTTGATTGGGTGTTTTAATGAGTTTTGCACTGTACCATGCTTATCCATTGCTATAGAAACCAAACAGAGCATCCCACTAGTAGTGACCAAGTCTGACAACAAGAAGGGTAAGCTTTGGGACGACAATGCTATGTACATAAGACAATTTCACCACTGTTTCAAATAACCTTTGTGTAAACTTCAAAATCATTTACAGATAGTCTAAAATATAAAATGGGTTAGAATAAGCACACAGTCAAGTGGTTGAAAGGACATATCAAATTTACTGTTGGAGAAGAAGACAGGATTTTAGGGCTACTTTTTGGATGGATTGAGATCCAGAATATAATGTAATGTAATCCAAGCCAAGATCAAATTTTGGGCGAGTTGGAAACATGTCCAATATTTTCTTGGTGAGAGCAATATGTATTTTCTGGTATCAACCAAAAAGCCTGCAGTATTGTTGTTGTTATTATGCAAGAAGCTGACTTGACAAAAAACATTTGTAATATGTGTGTCCAAAACTTAAAAAGCAATATTTGCTTGTCAAATTGCATGACTGAGTGCCCAATATTTTGCTTAATGTGCAGTGTTGGACGGTACACACAAGTGCGCGGGTTCGTGAGACATACTTTGAGTTTTTTTTGCCTAATGTACATTATCAATCAAAACTCGGAGATTATTTTCTGTGAAATGCATTTTACCATGAGTAGACAGTTTTGCACAAACACACAAACACATGCACACACATACACATACAAGGGAGGTTTATACTCTGTAAACCTAGAAGTACAAAGTAAATAATCGATGCCCTGCGCAGCATTATCGCACCTCACTACAAAACATGCTTATATACTCTTAGGCGCATTCTAAATCGCAGGCGATTAATACACAGCGCATGATGTACGAACAAAACAAATCTCTTGCACTGATACACAAAATACTGGTCATGTAAGTTGACAAATACCAGGCATTCCTTGTGAGACTTGTGTGTGAGTTTGATTACTTTGTACTTCTAGGTTTACAGAGTATAGATGCTACATGTGAAACATGGTATTCTTTTGTTCTATTGATTCGTGAACAAAAGAACTCCACATTCCAAGTGCAAGTATGTGCCTTGCACATGACATCTGAACCCACACACCCACCCGCTCTCTTAAATACACACATTGTGTGCATACATACACACGCATTCACACACACATACTTACAAGCTTTAGAAAATCGGATGCATGCTTATCCAAATGCATTAAAATGCATTAGCCTATATTGCATGCAGACATTTTATTGACCATGCCTTTTCACCATTGTGGTGTTACATAATTTGTGTAGCTGAAATATAAACTGTTCTGAAGTTAAATTACATAAAGGTTAAAGTTACAATTTAAATAAGACACAATGCATTCATCCACAGGAGATACATGGCAATGGCAATCTAGGGTTAAGAGGTCACATGGTACTCCAAGCTTGAAACATTCTCTCTATGTCAAGTAGTCTTTTCCATTCAAATTCGCCAAAATATGACAAAGATCCAGTGTTTATATTTTTTTTGGCTAAAATGGAAATTGTCTACTTTCAGCAAATACTGGGAAAATTTGCTGGGATTATGACTATGACATAATTGACACAAAACGGGCATGTTGGTACTTATTTGGTATTGGTAGAAGAGGAGACCCATAGCTACGTGTTGATATCAAATTTATGATTGGATGTTTTGTTAGCGAATGGTTACAATAACTCTCCTTCACTAGACATGTGAAGGAGAGTTATTTAGAAAATAAAAGATGAGATTTTTTGTTTTGGCCCTCTTAGATGGTGTCATAATGGATGGGCATCCAATATTTTGAGTGGTGGATGCCGGCGCATTTGCTGCACGCACTATCCATCTATTACCCAGTAATGGATGGGCGGAGCTTTGACCTAAACCAATCAAATTTCTTGTTAACATGATTAACCACGCCCCCTGAATAAGAATCAAGATTATCAACCTCCTCATGGTGAGCCCCGGAAACTGATTTCGATCGGGCGGATGATAATCAACCTGAGGCTACGCTAACATCCCTGTTGTCTTTTTAACTCCCTGTACTCTCATAATGCCCTGTCAGATAACACAACCTGATGTCAGTCTGGAACATGTGCCCTTATCAGGGCATTTATCATCAGATGTCAAGTCAGATGGCATCTCTGTGCTTCATCTGAATTTGGAAGGACTCAGTAGGGTAAAGATCAACATCATTCAACATCTCACACAAACGCACAAAGTCACTGCGATTCTCCTCCAAGAGACACGCAACTGACAGTTCCTAACTGAAAATTTGCAGCTATACTCTAGCTGCACACATTGAGACCGCTACCCATGGGATCGCCACCTTTGTCAGAAATACAGCTCACTGGAAACATATTGCAACCTTACCTGCAGATTCCACCCTGGAATGGGCAACGACCCAAATTGTAGATGTCCACGTCATCAATGTCTACAAGCCTAACTCCCGGCTTCAAGCAGATTCCCTGAAAGATCCACCCTAGAGGACTGAGCTTCCAAATCTGGCGTACGACTCTTGTACGAGCCCAAGCGACCAGACAGTTTCTACTCTGGAAGGTGAAACAACAACCTCAAATCCTGACCTTGCATGTAAATATGGATGCCATTTCTGTTCACCGTACTGTTCTCGACCGCTTTCCGAAATCTCAACATAGACCATCACTGATCGCTCAGGACAGCCTTGCTAAGTCTACCAACAAAGCCAGCGAAAAGGTGGAACTTCTGCCAGGCAGACTGGGACCAGTTTGAGAACCTGTTGGATTCAGAAGTGCCCAACCTTCCGTCACCAACCTCCTCCCAACCTGGACAATTCTTACGCAGCACTATGTAAACACTTTATTAAGATAGCAAAGAAGACCATCCCACATGGCTGTCGTCGCAGTTATATCCCATCCTGGGATGAGGAATGTGATGCTCTTTTACAATGAATTCTTAAATTCTGAACCCAGGGAAGAAGTGACATCCAAGGCTTCAGATCTGACAAACTGCTTGGACAGGAAACGTCATAAGCGCTGGGAGGAGAGGGTCCAGGGAATTGATCCTTCCAATTGGATGATTTAATGACCACACATGGACCCATATTATTTGTCATGTAGCAAGTTCCAACTGATACAAGAGCACAAATCACAATATGCAATATGTTGATTGGGTGTTTTAATGAGTTTTGCACTGTACCATGCTTATCCATTGCTATAGAAACCAAACAGAGCATCCCACTAGTAGTGACCAAGTCTGACAACAAGAAGGGTAAGCTTTGGGACGACAATGCTATGTACATAAGGCAATTTCACCACTGTTTCAAATAACCTTAGTGTAAACTTCAAAATCATTTACAGATTGATTGTGTAAAATATAAAATGGGTTAGAGCAAGCATACAGTCAAGTGGTTGAAAGAACATACCAAATGTACTGTTGGAGACAAAAACAGGATTTTACAGCTATACTTTTGAAAATAGAATTCTGAGATAATTTTGGATGGATTGAGATGAATAACAGAATGTATCATCCAAGCCAAGATCAAATTTTGGGCGAGTTGGAAACGAGCCCAATATTTTCTTGGTGAGGGCAATATATATTTTCTGGTATCAACCAAAAGGCCTGCAATATTTTTGTCATTATGCAAGAAGCTGACTTGGCAAAAACATTTCTGATATGTGTGTCCAAAAAATGGCAATATTTGCTTCTCAAATTGCATGACTGAGTACCCAATATTTTGCTTATTTGTGCAGTATTGGATGATGCAAGTCACATGCATAAAATAAAGAAAAGAACATACACAAGCATGCCAAAAAAAGATAAGTGCTATGTTTTTTTTTATGAATGGATGCTATGTTGCAGAAAAATTGAAATCGCATGGTATGGTACTCTAACCATGTCGTTCATTGCCATGCTGCACTTTGCCACAACTGGCCTACACTGGAAATGTGGTGGTTTAATTGCAGGGAAGAATCCATTCTCACTGCTGCCGTCCAACAAACATTTCACTATTTCCTTTACGCTCGCTGTTTCGGATACTTTATATAGTGCCCAGTTACGTAGCACATGTGCCCCTTTTCAACGAATCTAACCTGTATAATCATGATATTAATAATAGAAAAAGTACAACAAGTGCAGCTTTTGTCAGCTTGTCTGACCAAAGGTGATTTTGTCCACACAGTGCCCACTCCTGGCTAGTTTTGGTGTCCCCCTTGTTGGGTTGGGGATGGGGTCAGGAAAGCCTCCCAAGTCCTCCGTGTCTGCCATTTCAGCATAGTCGGCCTTGAGTGTCAGTCGCTGCCGCGACACCTGGTGACGTCGGCACCTTATAGCCAATGAGGTTTCCTGATCATGTTGTTTAGTTTTTCTGGCGGCAGTTTTGTATCTCTCTTCGCATTATTCGGCAGAGAGCAAAACCAGTGTGACATGTGAAAATTTCCCTCCCACCCACCCGCCTACCCAATGCAAAATTCTGGGTAGGGTGGGGGCGCCCCTGAAGGTGCTGAGCTCTCCGGGGGTGTAGTTTGGCCAGAACGAGTGTAGGGCAGGCAGGGCGGCAGGTACCCTGGCGGGCTGGAGTGATGTCACCAGCACAACTTTGAACAGTTCTGGTCAGTGTGGGCCCTTGTTATAGGGACAGAATAAAGGCGTTTTTAGAGCAAAATGTCAGTAGTATTAGCGTCAGCACTAATTTTTGCATATGGTTTGGGTTTGGTATGGAGGGAGTTTGCCTTGGAGCTGTTTGATCGAGTCAGAGGCGCTTAGTGAAAGAGAATGTGAAGTCCTAAGCATGTGCGGATGGTTTTGGTTGTTTGAGATGGACTCCGCTCGCATGAGGGAGTTAGCCTTGAAAACTGGATACTTAGACATTTATAGAATTGGTGTGGTTGTGATGGGATCAAGTTGAGTGTTGTGAATTGGGCCCTTGTACGTTATGATGAATTATCGTTCGTATTATTAGTGGTATTGTAGAGATGGGTGTCTAGTAATGGCATTGCGTTGTTACACTGTGTATGTGATATGTACTTGCTCTCTTGCCAGCTCCACTGTTTTTCCTTTGCTGTGGAGCACTGCCACATTTGTTTGGGTTGGTCAAGGGCCCTCTGTGGACAAATATGATTTAAAAGTCTACAAAAAAACAAAATCCACACCTTGCTGAAGAAAAATGGGAGATGAGCTACATGCCTTGTGGTTTTGTTTAGTGTATATAGAGGTTGAAATCCACTGCGTAACGGAGCAAGAGACTAGCAGCATGACCAGGTGATAAGCTGTCCTGATTTTTACTGGTCTTCAAGTGCTTCTGCTTTCCGAAGTCTTAGGCAAAGAAGAAGAAAAAAATTTTAAAAAGGAGTGTGAATACATTGACTAAAGCGGTGAATTGTTGTCACATATGTGTGAGAGTTTGTGAGACATACTTTTTTTTGCCTAATAATGTACATTATCAATAAAAAACTCGGATTATTTTCTGTGAAGTGCATTTTGCCATGAATAGACAGTTTTGCACTTTGAACTTATAACACAAACACATGCACCCACATACACAAAAGGTTTAGATGCTACATGTGAAACATGGTATTCTTTTGTTCTATTGATTTGTGAACAAAAGAACTCCACATTCCAAGTGCAAGTATGTGCCTCGTACATGACATCTGAACCCACACACCCACCCACTCTCTTAAACACACATACTTACGAGCTTTAGAAAATCGGGTGCATGCTTATGCAGATGCGGTAATACAGTGAGAGCGCCCTTGCCCATATGTGTTCAGGAATGTGACCGACATTGATCGAGTGGACTTTGAACTTGTGCGGTCATATTCCTGAACAAAGCTGGGCATGGGCTCTCTCACTGCATTACTGCATATCTGCTTAAGCATGCACCCAGTGTTCTAAATCTTGTAACTCTTATGATAGGTATGTATAGCGTGAAAGGTATCTTAAAATATTGTTGGAGTATAATCTCTTAATGTTGGAATAATGTGGATTCCTCTTACCAGATTATCCTGGATGGATCCCAAATAACATGGTGAAACATGTTTACTTCATTTCATCACATGCACAATGTTGATTCAATATAGCTGTACACACAAAATTTGTGTGCTATTTCTTGAAAAATTTGACAAAACCTCTGATTTTACTCTAAAAAACAAAACATTGTCTCAAAAAGGTCACCAATTTCACTTAAGTAAGAAACAAAATACAGAAATTGAGAGGATTGATGAAATATGGACTTAAGATACTTAGGGATTCCTAATTTAAATTGATTTTTTTGTTATTTCATGACATGCTGACCATTTTCATCTCAATTTTTTGTTATTTCATGACATGCTGACCATTTTCAGCTAAACCGCTTTCAGGTAGCAAATCTGACAAAAGAAAAGACTGAGGGCATATTGTATGAAATGTTGTATTATTGCTTTATGCACAAATCTACTCATGTAAGATGGAACATGGCATTTGATGAAGTACATTTGAAATACTAGTACAGGAAAACATTGTCATAATGCTCTTCTCATATAAACACAATTCATCAGCAGTGACAAATTCAACATTTTTAGCTTTTTTGCACTACTTAAGTTCATTAAATATACCTCAAAATCACTAAATTAGAGTTACTAATTCATGACACACTTGTGAAATCTTAAAATGCTGCATCACATGTATTTGTCAGAAACAAATCTTACTCTGCAAGACCAGACTGTCATCTCTGCATTTATAAGTACTAGTATTTGCCATTACACAAAGAATTTGCGCAACATAATGTCATTTTGCAGTAAAATGTGCTGTATATATTTATCATGTTTGATTCAACACATGCCCAATTACCGGAATGTAAACACCTTACTTTGATGTTCTTTTGTTTGCATGGAAAACGACAGCCAGTTAAGGATGAATTTGTACCCAACCATCTGTGCACTCGCTACCACCTTTTTAGGTCGTCCAATGTAATTGAAAAGACCTTATGGCAGCCTGATTTGTGTGTGTGTCACACTTTTGGAAAACACTTCTGGTAAAAATGTTGGCTAGCTTTTTAGTGCACTGATGGATCAAGTTCATACTTGGTATGCTCATACATTGAAACAAGGGGTCCTATGTGGGGTAACAGATGAGGTCAAAGGTCATTCAGGGGTCACTTAGGGTCATCCTGTACATGGGATATACACGTTTGGTTAAAATGTGAGCTTTTTAGTGCAGTGGTGGATCAAGTTCATACTTGGTATGCTTATACATTGAGACAAGGGGTTTTATGTGGGGTAACAGATGAGGTGAAATATCATTCAGGGGTCACTTAGGGTCATTATATTGCTCTACACTTATTCTTTGACCACATAATTGGATGACCTATCTGTCCCTATTTCAGACATTCTCTTTTTTATAAGAGGTAGTTCTCTCCTTAAAGCTGTCCATGTCAAATTAAGAAAAGTATTCAGGGGTGAAATTAAAGGCTGACTCAGAGATTTCCTGAGGAGGGCGCCTTCAATTTCCAAAAAAATTGTGTTTTTTGCATGTACATAATGCTTGTCTATATACTAATCACTGTGTGAAATTGCTAAGCTTAAATCGAATTCCTTCATATAGAAAATCACAACTTTGTTATAAAATTCCGGATCCGGAATTTTTGTTATACACAATATCCTATGGGATGTAATACTACACATAAATGTTTACTGCATCAAAACAAAAAATCCGATTCATCTCAAATTTCGGAATTGTGCATTTTAGGTTACTATCTTTAGTTCTAGTTGACTATTTTTCATTATCACACAAAAAAATAATATTTTGAAATCTCTGAGTCAGACTTTAAGAACACTTGCCACTGCAATTCACATCAAAATATGATTTTCCAAGAGGAGTTACAAATCATTTTCCTACAATGCAGATAGGGAGAGCTACAGGGGAGCTATCAAGTGCACTTAAGGAGAGCTGTAGGGGTGTGATCACTTTCGCTCTCCTTAAAAGACGAAGTCTAATACAAGTATTGTGCAGCAGCAGAGTGCAATGCAGTATGGCATTGATCTGCTGATTTGCTATGCCTTGTCCGAGGGACTGTGAATTAAGGTCTATACATACACCTGGCACAAAAAGTATCTCGGCATGTTTTTCGATCAGTATTGTGCCAAAGTCAGACCATTTTGAAAGTTTTCGAAATAAATATTTTATTGCCTAGGTCTTGCTCTTTCATTTAACACCTCGCTTGTAAAAAGGCGTGCAGAAATGGCTGAGATAGAACGCCCGAAAGACGCAAACCCCCAAAACCAAAAGTTGCAGTTTTTGGATTTGGGATTTTTCAATGGGCTTTGCAGTGTACTGGAACACGAACACACGGACCACAATCAATATTGCAAGTAGGCTTTCTCGCTCATTCAGTCGGAAAACATCTTTGTGTAAAATCAATACACACATATTATTGCGTTGTACCACACAGTGACCATTGAAAAATCCAAAAACTGCAACTTTTGGTTTGGGGGTTTGCGTCTTTCGGGCACTCTATCTCAGCCATTTTTGCACGCTTTTTTACAAGCGAGGTGTTAAATGAAAGAACAAGACCTAGGCAACAAAATGTATATTTCAAAAACTTTCAAAATGGTCTGGCAAAGTACTGATCGAAAAACATGCCGAGATACTTTTTGTGCCAGGTGTACTTCACTGCACTGCAATTTGAAAATTATGAAAACCGTCTTTGACTCAACACAGCAGCAAAGCAGTTCAAATTGCATTGCGCTGCTACTGTGTTGAGTCAGAGATGGTTTTCATCCATTTACTGCAAGTGCAGTGAATTTGAATGGATCTTCAGTCTGGGGTAGTCATTGCATTTTGTCACCAAATATCCTATATTTTAATATATTGGGGGCTAAACACATGGTAATTCCCCATATCAGAGCGACGCTGAACCCGATAAGGAATTTATCATACCACTAAGTCATTCTAAAATATTTTCTTCTGTAAGTTAAGTATTATAAACCAGATTTTCGTGCCCATTGTGTAGAAGAAAACAGTCATACCCGCTCGATAAATGGATCAGGCGAGTATGCGGTCACTGACCTAATATAATGTGTAGTATGCGCTGAATACGCGCTCACTGACTGGATACAAAAATATATCCTGAAGGCGGTATCCTTTAATCTCTCCTTAGTGGTATGATAATATAATGAATTTAGTGTCTGGATTGATGTCTACAAACAGCAATTGATCACAAATTTGATCTTCTGTCCCGTGTGAAAGGTGTTTTTATTGATCAATTTACGAAAGCTCACATAATGTTGCATGTGAAATGCATCATGACAATTGCAATGATGAAAGTCAGTGCATAGTATTTGAATAGTTCTCCATTAAAGTTCTGATATGACAAGAGGCTATATTGTATTTTGCATATTATCAATATATCCTTTTTCTATGGTGTCCGTTAACGCTGACAATTAGCTAGGAATACAAATGAATTTAACCCAAACAAAATTAAAAGGATGCTCCATTTTACAATATTATGTAATCACACCGTACAAACTATGACAACAAAATGGCATTTGTTATCTTCACAGTACATTTTCTATGTTAGGATCATTGGAAAAGTTAACAAAAGATGCATTTTGTAGATGAGCTGAATGAGTTGTATCTTCTTGCCATAATTTTGCCTAGTAGAATCCACATACATAGAGGATTTGAAAAAGGTTCTATGTCTGTTGATCACAAATATCATAAAGGATTTTTTTTCTCAATACAGCTGTCGATTTGATATCTGTTTGAAAATCAGTTACAAAACTGTTAACATTTTAATTCTGAAAGATTAGTTTGTAGATATGTGACCCTGTTGGCCATGACAGGCAAGCATCACTCATTGACATGGGCAGGCATGCATGTTACGGATCAAAACACAAAACCTGCACCGTGTATTGGGGGTCTGTATTCCATGGACATATTTCAGTAAATGTTATGACAGGTGAATTAGTTTCCATCAAAGTTGGTTGTCCATGGAATACAGGCTCTTCCATGGTGTTTTTAAAACCCAAGCTAGAAATGCTCAATCAGTTGGTGTGTGGTTATTACACTAGATCAGCTTGCGAAACAGGATGCAATTACGATTCTAGGTTTGTAAACACAGATGATACTGATAGAACTCTGCTTCCAGAGATTGGTGCTTTCTAGCACAGTGATGTTATTTTAGATTTATTCTTGCACAAAATCAAACATGCACAAGCTAAGTTGCACAGGGAGTTATAACACACATCCGAATGGGATGTGTAATTGGTCAAAGCATGCAGCAAACCAATGCCGACTGTCCAAGAAATAAATCAATCTATAGCAATCAATAGGGCACATACTATAAAAATCCAACCCATGACCCAGCATGTGCCATTCATTGGCATGCAGTTAATGTGCTAATAGAATTGTTGTATCATAGGTAATAAAAATAAGTCAAGTGTTGCTGCTGAATCTTTGAAAGTCAATAAAAGTTAACATCATTAAGACAAACATTAGTAGTTGGCATGAACAAGTTCAGACCTAACTATAAATGTTTTTATTTCAGAACTGGAAGCATTGGAAGAAAAGAAGAAGAAAAAGAGTCGCTCCCGTTCACGAAGTCGCCGACGCTCCCATTCACGCAGTCGTAGTCGCCGTAGATCGCGGTCAAGATCTCATTCCCGGCGGAGATCAAGATCACGTGACCGTCGCCGTAGTTACTCAAGGTCGAGGTATCGTTCACGATCCAGGACCCCACCAAGACGTCGCTCTCGTTCTCCGCGTAGAAGGTCACCAAGAAGAAGGTCACGTACTCGCTCACCTCCACCAAGACGTAGGAGGTCAAGATCAAGAAGTAGAGATAGACGATCAAGGTCTAGGCAAGTATTAAATGCTAAATGATTTACCTGGATTGTTTTATCAAATACATTGAGGTGAATTTATAACCATTTTGTAAGTTGACTTGACCACATAATTTCTATACTTAAGACCAGAGCTAAATCAATCACAAAAAAGTTTACATATTGATCTTTAATGATAGACCAATGGAAAGCAACAATAGGGGAAACCATTCAAATTTGGTATAAAATTGTCAGAATAGGCATGCACCTGACAAAGAGGTACCAGAAAGAATTCTCCATGAAATAATCACTGTAATGATGTCACAACTACTGTAAAAATGGTAATTTCCACGAGGGTAATGATTTGCTAAAACAGGGAAATTGTTTTGCTGAACAATAATTGGCTGATTATTGCTTGTGACAATTTCTCAAAAGTTGTTGTGTTAAGAATAATTGATTGTCTTCAAGAAAGATGTGATCATTTTAAGTAAAAGTGACAAAACAAACCAATTAACATTTTTTTCCTGGAAAGTATACACTATAGCCCAAAAAATTTGGAAAGCGTTCTTTGATTTATATGAGCATAAATTAGAAAACATACAAGCTTCATTTGTATCAAGTAAGAGACACATAGCGAGTTGTGCCAGGTACAGGTTCATCTATGTACGATATGTAAAATCTTTAAAGTAATACAGTTTGAAATATTTTTTTACTACAGGGATCGTCATCGCCGTTCCAAGACTCCTCCAAAAAGCTACCGAGCATCAAGAACGTCAGGCAGTAGAAGCAGGTAAGACAACTTAGAGATCAGTATTCTGTGTTTAAATAGTACTACCTACTGTATCAGAGTAGGCATGCATCCATCTCATACAAGAACTTACACCAGTCCTTGAAGCTATCACCCCCATCAAAAATTTCAAGACAAAACTAAGATGACATCGAAACATTCTTTTCCTGTATTCTCAGTGAAACACTACATGCTAATATCCTTGCATTATTTTCTTGAATCGGAATGCTGACATAACGGAATACTGACATACCAGCATTCATTACCTTCATTCACAATGAAACCATATACTTCTCACCATTTTCCTCCTATATTTCCCTTGAAACTGTATACTGATATACTATATGATACTTTCTTTTATCTGTCTCTAGGTCTCCTCCACCAATACGTTCAAGACGACGTGTGTCAAGATCACGTTCCCTATCACATTCAAAGTCTCGATCCAGGTCCAGGTCCAGATCTGGATCACCACGGAGATCAAAGTAAGTCAATACTATTATTTTTAAACTAATCGATTACAAGAAATTCTTAATGTGTGATGTTTTTGTTGTGTGCTTAGATTTGACCAGTACCAGGGGAGGGCGGCCAAGAAATCCCAATTTTAGAAATCGCCATTCGGTTAACACATAAAAGTGAAATCTTAACCAAAAATTCTGAATTTTGTTTATGTTGTCAAGAAATATTTTCTTATTCCAAAACCATTGGAGCTGAAGAATCAACTCCACTGTAAGGCTTATTTCTGATTTTTTTGTGTGAATGACAGACAAGGATGAGGTCTTATGTGGGTCATGGGAACACTCATGACCGACCTACATCGAAGCGCCTAAATCAGTTTGTGTCTGCATTGCCATAATCTCTTTTGATTAGTTTTGGTGAGTTGCTATATTGAAAGAAGCTTGTCTGCCATCATCTGGCCAGTACTATTTTCTTAACTATTCTACAAAAGAGGTAAAACAAATGCAGCCAAGTTGGTGC
>JAMKCH010088102.1:23498-41034 GCA_023653785.1 Ophioderma brevispina
TTACAAAACTTGGAAGGAAGTGTCCATTGACATGTGTTACATAATCGCTTATTTCTTCAAAACTACTGAACCGAATCGAGTGTTGTTTACATTAAAATATTGACAAATAATTGTGGTTTAAGATTCGTTTTAAATTTCTCAAATGTGATACTCACTTTTGAAGTTATGGTCACCAATAGTTAGGGTGTAATTCTTTCTGAGACACCCTGTATAAGGTTTGGGATTAAACTGAATCAGGGATATTTTTGTTCTTGTTGCTCTATTTCTGTAAGACCATTTAATCCAATAATCCTACCTTAAGATTTCCTATTACTGGAGCATGATTCATATTTTAAGGTGATGAAGGCATTAAGATTTAAATTGTTAGGGGAAATAATAAGGCCTATGTTTGCAACCCGGTCTTCATGCAGTCAATCAAAGGCATTATGGATTGTGCTGGAAAAAGTTACATGGAGCATGAAGTTATGTCAAAAACCACAGATTGAAGGAAGGTTGTTTATATATCTGGATAAGTGGGAACAATTTTGTTGGCAATAAGCCCAAAATCATTATAGTGCAATTACCCCCACAAGTATATTTGGTTAGCGATCAGAACACTAGCACTCCCTAGTGGATGTCTGTGCTCAGTGAACCAATTTATCTCTTCATGTTGCATTAAAAACTTGCACATGTTAAGTGTGGTAGGTATTTTATCCCAAAGACACAGCAGAGCTCTGTCTATATAAGGTAATATTGGAGGGGACAGAGGAAGAGAGGGGAACAAAAGAAATGGGAGGGAAAGAACAAACAAGAACTTAACAAAATATTGAAGAGATGGAATAGCTTATTTGTAATGTGTTGTCATTATTAATGTAAGCCTAAACAAGTCTAATCAATTCTGTTTTCAAAGCTATAGAAAACCTTTGTGTTTAATGACATTTTTGCCCAAACAACTTCATAGATAGGAATAGATCAGGAATGCCTGCTAGGAATTTGGATTAGTCTCAATCGGAGAGGAATGGTACAAATCACTTACTGTATTTAGAACTGAAAAACAAATATTCCATTCAGTGGCGGATCCAGAATCAGAAAAGCAGGAGTGCAAGGAAGAATAAAATACTGCAAGTTATCGGCAGACTTATTCATATAGAACTCTATTGAAATAGGATTATTGTTGTATCAAGTGGACATGTATATAAAATTCCTAGCAATATATTTGTAAAGAGTTATGTGAACCAGTTCAATGTGTTGGTTGATAACATACAATTTTTAACTCAGCTTTGCGCCCCTGGGCCATTTGCCGATAAAGTGTTCAAAAAGTGTTTTTTTGTGTCGCTCACAGTCATGCACAGTTTAAAGCTTGTTTTTGCCCGTTAAGAATGAATGTTTATTAATATAAATTATACTTAAGAGTTGTGTTTTCAAAATGATCTGGACTAGAAGTTGTAACCGGATGAGAAAGTTTCAAGCAATAAGGCTAAAGATGCATAATTATTGATTATCGTCATGTCGCCAGCCCAAATCCGTTCTTTAAAATGTGTTCTTGCTCATTACACAAAAGCGCATATCACAAATTACATCACATTTTTATCAGCCTCTATTATGCCCTAATTATTAAGTTCAAAACATGATAATATTGGATTATTAAAGTTTCACAATAGTTCTCAGAGAGCATGTCGCCAATATTGCAGCCAGATACATTACCATAATTCGAATGGACACAAAATTGCTAAAAATAACAGAACATTGTACCAAAATGTGATAAATCGAGCAGATGTCAATGTTATATTATACATGTTTTGCATACAATCTGGTTTCAAAGTAACAATTTACAGGCCTAGTAATGAAAGAAATCCTTCATGTTACGTTCATACCGCGCCAGATACATTACCTCCCTCCCGCTACGCTCTTGCAAATCGCTGTGATACATAAAGTCGAATACCACACCATACTTTAGTATGAAGGTAATACCTGATAAGGTATAGAGACTAAGTCGGTGAAGCATGTACTTTTATCAAGAACAGCACAACTAAGGAAAAGGCCGGCCAGATATGTTACCCAGATACATTACTTCAGTGTTAACGTTAGGCTCTTATACTAAAAAATCGGATATTGTTTTAAGTCACCCATGCATTGTTCCGTGTTCTGAGGATATTAAAGTTCACGATTTTCAGTGATTTTCAGGAATTCCTTAATTTGATATTTGGTCATTTTGTCGACCAAACTTGAACACTTTATTGGAGAATGGCCCCCCTGCTTTTCTGATTCTGGATCTGCCAATACCATCATTAGTAAGAGTGCAGTTGTGTCTTTGATTTTAATGTGGTATGATAGTGCTAGACCATTTTCAACACTCATCAGGGCTCATGCTTTTAATAGAATAGGTAATGTGTGTGTAGCCTCTGATCTGACCTCCGGATTTGACTGGGTCCTAGCAGTCTCTGTTTCTGTATGTGCTGTCTGGGTCATCATTAGATCAACCCCCACTGCAACTCATTTAATTTTCATCCTATCTTGGATTAATTGGAACTATAATCCTAGGAAAGTGGCAATTTAATAGTCCTATTTGCAGGTCTGAATAGTGCACATTGTACTGGTCTGAGTAGGTTAATGAGCCTAAAACCACTAATGTACAACAAGTGTTTTGTTATTAAAGGTCCATGGCCGATCGTTATTAGCCTCATCCCCAGGGACCCCAGATTTTACCGGAAGTTTTTTTATCAGAAGAAAGCTATTTTCACATTTACCCTGTGAAATCTATGGGCTAAAGGATGTTTTGTTTGGATATTATGAGCGAAAATATGTCCCATTTTGGTCGACCAATATTACTTTTACACAATACTCTATGGGGATGACCAAATCACATTTTTAGCTATCACTTCAAAACGGGTTGAAATATATGCACAAAACTTTACAGATGGGGTTTTGGGGTGAAGGCCATTCTATCAAGATGAAAAAATTATAGACCTAAATTGTGGCATCCCCCTTTAAACATTACTGTCTTTGTTGTCAGTGATTAACATGTCCTCTATTGACTGAATTTGGAAAGAGCCCTCAAATAACCAATTTCATCAAATTTGCCAAAAAGTATAAAGTGACTAATCCTTGAGTGTCATCTTGAGTCTTGAAGATAGCATTTTCAACACAGTCAGATTCTTACTCACAGTGTAACCCAGAGCTTAGGCTACTCATTGTGTACCCCCTTAATGCATTATTGATGCAGGACCTACAGCTAAGTACTTGTGAAAGTACACAAGGTTTTGGGTGCACAGCAGATATATTTACTTAGTGCTACCCATCATAAGGGTACTTTGCAGTTGCTTGCTAGGTGACAGACATGACAGGTACACCTCTGCTGCTACTCAGGGGTACCTTCATAGGTACTCCCCTACCAGCTGCCTATTAGGCAACAATTTGGCTCATAGAGGGTGCCAAATATTCCATTGTTGTTAACTCTTTTCTGATCATTTTCAAGTTGAGTAATAGTGATATTTGATTTGAGCATCACCAACCCCTTTTGTAAAAGCATATAATATAAATGATCAAAATGTGAAATAATTGATAATAATCACATAGTACCTTCCCAGGTACACACCCCCATGGAGCGACTAGTGGTTAAGGTACTATGTGTGTACCTCCTATATGAATACCCCAGTGTACCTCCTATATGAATACCCCAGTGTACCTCCTATATGAATACCCCAGTGTACCTCCTATATGAATACCCCAGTGTACCTCCTATATGAATACCCCAGTGTACCTCCTATATGAATACCCCAGTGTACCTCCTATATGAATACCCCAGTGTACCTCCTATATGAATACCCCAGTGTACTTCCTATATAATTACCCTAGTGAACCTCCTGTAAATACCCCAGTGTACCTCCTATGAATGCCCCAGTGTACCTTCTATATGAATACCCTAATTTTTTGGGCTGGTTATTTTGTACTCATGCGGGAGGTACTTTGTGGCTACTCAAAAGGTACTATGAAGAATTTGACTCTGAAGTTTTCTTCAACCAGAGTGCCGAATGAAATTTCAACTTTCAAATGAATATTGCTTTGTTTTTATCTTTGTCCAAAACATGAACAACTGGTCAGATTGAGTAGGGACTCTATGATATAGTTAGACAGCAATAGGATTTGGCTGGTTGACACTGACTGACATAATGCCCTGAGTGATTGCTGGTGATTAGCAGTCACTGGCATTGAAAACCCCCTGTTACTCTGATTCATCCAAACCCAAATTAGCATTTTAAAAGACAAACTTAATTAATTTGGTACAACGAATGTCATGAAGTGAAACGTGCAATTAAAAATGTAACCTATGACAGCAAGTAAGCGAGGTCTGCCATGTCCCAGGATAGACTAATCAACAAAATCTGAGTCACATTATTCCATGAAGTATATTGGAAAAAACTCCTAAATAAGGCCAAATCAGAACACAAGTAAAACAAAATGTTGGATCAAGGTTGGGGACATAGCCAAGGGTACACTGCACTTAGGGATTTAACTGTCTTATGTACATCAGGAATTTCTCCAAGGGTATTATTCACTTTTTGGCAAATTTTGGAATAGTGAAAATCTTTTTGGATGAGTGAAAATCTTTGAATGAGTGAAAATCTCTTTGGATGAGTGAAAAGCTCTTTGGAAGAGTGAAAATCTCTTTGGAAGAGTGAAAATCTCTTTGGAAGAGTGAAAACATTGTGCTAATGATAATGAAGTCAGAATGCAAAAGTAACTTGGGATTTCTTTTCTGAGAGTGAAGTCTATTTTAGTCTATCTAACCTAAAGCCATTACCAATGACTTACATGAACACACAAACTTCTCTATTGTGTGAGTGAAATCTGTGATATATCTACGTAGTTCACCCTAGTCAGAAGCAAGTACTTTCAATGGTGAAATTACCCTGGTGTGTTGTCACTACTACCCTAGTGACGACAGGAATCTTGTACCTAACATGTTACATCCTGTCACAAATTTGAATGCAGAAGTGCAGGTCAAGTAGTTGTAACGGTGAACTCTGTAAGATGCAGTGGAAAGCATATGTACTTAAAAAAAAATTCCCAAATTTCTCTTAACCCCCTGGGCAATACCTGCCTTTCGATCAGCTTCTAAGCACTATTTTGATTGGTTACTGGGAAGGTAATATCATTTAATGAGCAAATCAGAAATACTGTAAGAATGTTGGTATGGTTTACTGAGAGATATAAGCGCTATTTTGATTGGTTGCTCATGAGGGCTATCTCATGTTGTGTCCTGTAATGAGCCAACCTGACAGACTGTATCATAGGTGGTAGTGCCCAGGGGTTTAAAACAATCAAATGTGAATGTTGCATTAAAGGTGCAACGAGAGATTTCACATATCTGGTGTCCCTAAAAAAATCGAAAGTACTGAGTTTTGCCCTGATGTAAAGCTTTCCATCAAAAAAAGGATTAGGCTGAGAAATGTTTCTTTGATACAAAAATTGTTAAATTTTTAATTTTGTATAGGAGCAAATACAAAATTCATCCTATGTTTTACATTGAAATATAAGCAAATCAAAATCACCTTTTTTTTCTTTCTTTTAAGACATTTCTGTAGTCAAATTCAAGGTAAGAAATCTATTGAGCGTCAAATCTATATGAAATTACTATTTTGACACAATATTTTGGTGACTCAAAATCTCTTGTTGCACCTTTAATGAATGCAAGATCATGATCCGATTGCATGGTAAGTGTACTGTGATTCATTTCATTTTGTCTGCACTTTGAATTCGGCACCCTTAACACATGTTTTATGTTAACATTGCCAAATTCATAGGTGCAGGGAGAATACTGTATTCTTTTCCATTTAGAATGTATGTTGTGAATCTCACCAAGTGTCCCTGACTGGAGGGAGGAGCTTCTGGGTGAGACCCATGGCAATGATTTGTTTTGTGTGGCCCATCAGTGCACACATTTGTGCATTCTAGTCAAGCTTTTGTAAGCTTGAAAGTTAATTTAAAAGTTATTTTTCTTATATACCTATGAATATACCTATGTGCATTTACCTATTTGAAAGTTATATTGAAATTTGTTAAAGCATGAGGGAGATCGAGGGAAATGCAGTTGATTTCAAATGTCCAACCCTACTCTCCACATGCCCCGAAGAATTGATGTGGTACTATCAATGTTATGTGTTGTGCACTATTTACAAGAGTGCTGTGAATTTTTTGTAAGCATTTTGCTATTAAAGCTTTTGACTGTTTCACATTATCAAATCAGATCAAAGCCTAGCTCAAGATCTACTGCTAACCAGGACAAAATGTAAGCTGTAGAAACATTAAGTGAAGACTGTGGTAAAGACTAGTGCTGTAAAATCTATTCACACCAACTGCAAACAATTTGTTGATGAGAAAGATGTCAAGTCGAATACTTGGCATGTACATTATTAGATGTTTCTATATATAAATAGCATTGTGGCTATCATTCATGATTAACTTTGTCACACTTGTGGCCATTTCAGGCATTCAATTTGTCCTCAGATATGTCAAGTTGCACTTGTCTTTGCTCATGTTTTCAGCTGATGTCTACATTTTATTTTCCTGTGTGAATTTTAAATTGTGCCTTGTTTTGTCTTGTCTTTCGTTTTTATGTTACATCTGCTAATAAAAGAAATGTTTTTGTGTTGATATGTCATTCTATATTTCAGATACCATACTTTTGCTTTCAAATTGTTTAACTATGTATGCAAATAAAAAGTTCTTAGCAATGTCTTTTGACCTTTTCATATTTGCTAGTTCACAATGTTTTAGGTTTACATACCCCTATTCCAAGACTAGTTAGTTTTATAATCATGACTTCATCAATAGCAGTTTCATTCTCTTTGGAATAGGACCAAGGATCGGGATCAAGATTTTGTTACAGTAATTGTTGTTAGAAATTGCTATGTGTTCATATGTGGAATTTAGAGATCAATTGGTTTTATATATTAAGATAAGTGCCTTGATGGTTTGGGGTGACATCAGAGGGTGTTTTGAATCAACCCCACAATGCATTGCAATGTGCCTAGATACTGTACTAAACACATGTCAGTACTATATAGTGTTCAAGAAGTTTAAGAAGCACAAGACGTTTCATGGTCATGCAAAAAAATCCCTCAGTACTAGCACCTTGTGTGCTGAAATGAGTTAAGTCAGAGTTTTTATGTGTTAAGAATAGGATTTTTGTGGGATCACATGACATTATTGAAGTGAAATTTCCCCAAACCGGTAAATTGTGGGATGGACTCAATACACCTTCTGGGGTTACATATATGTTTTAGGGGTCAAGACAGGGCTCAGATTAAGTTTTCTCTATTTAGGAAATAGAGAGATGCAGTATCATTTATGGGCGAATGTGTCAGAGGTGGGAAAACCTTTTTTTTTTGGCCAAGGATGCAATATGAGCCCACAAATGATACTGCAAACCTTTTCTCTTCTATATGTTACCTAATAAAGTAGCTTTGATTTAATAAGAAAATGCATTTGCAACCCATTGGCAGTAAACTGACCAATCAGAATGCTGCATTTTCAATAATGGGTAATAGAGGTATACTAATAGAATATGAATAAACAGTATGGCATTCAGAGCAACCTACATGACTTTTCTTTTTCTGTTAAAATTTACCTTTTGAGCTTAAAAATCCACAGGGTTTAAAGGGGGATGGCCCAATTTAAGTATGTGAAGTTTTCATTTTGATAGAATGGACTTCACCCCAAAACCCCATCTGTAAAGTTTCGCGCCGATATTTCAATCCGTTTTGATGCGAGGGCTAAAAACATGATTTTGTAAGCCCCATAGAATGCTGTGTAAAATTAATATTGGTCTACCAAAATTGGGCACATTTTTGTTTATAACTTCCAAACCAAACATCTTATAGCATTACAATTTCACAGGGTAAATGAGAAAAATAGTAGTTTTCTTCCAAAACCAAAATTTTGACCACTTCCGGTAAAATCTGGGGTCCTTGGGGACGAGGCTATTAGCGATCGGGCCATGGACCTTTTAAGCGTTTTCTGTTGGCCACTGCCAGAGTAATTTTAGTCTATAAATCATAATTGAGTTTAGAGTAAAATAAGAAGGTATGATATGAGCTGATATGGATTAAATGATAGATCATGGTTAGTATATTATGGATCATGAGCTCATAGGCAGATTAACATAAAGGACACACCCTCAGACTATTGCAAAATCTGATGTATGGCATGTCGCTCATATTTTGTTCTTAAATCCAAGGCTGTATTAATCAATCGACAGCACTGATACATGCATGATCAATCAGGGTGAGATAGGAGTCATACTGGCATTTCTACTTGGTCTCTGCTAGATCTGTCAAAATGTTTGCTAGTTGGGTAATGACAGAGGTGGCCAGCTTGTGTTGTATGGACACTGACTCACTGCAAACAAATCCCTCACACAACATTGCACTTTTCACCATATACTTTGATTCAGACAGATGACCCAATCCCAAGATTAGTATGAAGTAATTGCTGATTAAAAATAGCAAATTTCACCATAAATGAACACAGAAAATGGATCATTTAAAAGGCTAAATGCTTATTTGAAATGTAGTGTTCATTTTTTTCTGTTGCAGTGTATGTACATGTGATTGAAATGGAAACTTTTCATACTACTGAATATAAATATGTTATTTCTATTATTTAAAAATAGGAGAACCTAATTTAAATTATCATTCAAATGTTCAAACTTTCATATATCTTTATCTGAATTGAAAAGTTTGGCATGTTCATATAAAAAAGTGTGATGTATCTTCTGAAATATTATGTTTGCAGATACAGGTCAAGTCCAAATAGGGAACATTTTGTATGTCATTTCTCATTCATAAACAAAATTAAGCTGAGAGCAAATATTTAAAAAAAAATTAAAAGCCTTTTTATAATTAAACATATAAAACTAAATTCCGTACTCGCCTAGGGAGAGGTGAATAAAACATACTCTAAAAGCAGTGTCAGAAATATCCAGGAATTTTTGTTCAGGGGGATGCTCTCTTCATGAATGAATAGAGCATTCCCTGAACAAAGGAAATTCTGAATATTTCCGAGAGGAAGATTCATAACAACTTATTAGCATTGTAGGATGATTAGAACTATTTTTTCAGAAATGGAGCAGTTCCCTTGCTAATTGTCATTCATTAATACTCCAACTGTGAGCCTTTATTTCCAAATGTTCTTGCTTTGCAGTACGAGCCTCTCTTTAATGATAAAACACATATACCACAAAGTTAGGATTTTTTTTGTTGATTAGTGATAATGTTGAAGTAATGAAGTGAATGGAGAGAGAGAATCTGGTTTTCATATTTTAAGAATAAGCATGCAATGGTTAATATTGAATACAATCTTACAAATCAACATTTATCTGCCATTTATTAAGATGATGATGAGTGTCTGTGTCCATAACAAAATCATTAATAGTGGCTTTAAATTTAAGAGAATTCCCTCCCTAAATTGAGAGATCAAAATGAGCTACGGTATGGTTGTGGGTCAGAAAGATCAATACCGTCTTACACAGTGACTTTACAGCTTGAAGTTCTTTAAAATAAACCAGCCTCAGGAAATAGGTCTCAGAAAAGGACCCAACTTTAACATGGGGCCAGACTTACTGGGGCAAATTGACATGGGTCACTACTGTTAATACTGCCGATGTCTCAAGGTCTCACACTAAGGAGTACATCCATATCCTGTGAATCGTGCCACAATCTGGATGTGTTCAGAATTTCACTGACGAAGGCAAGTCAGTGTCTATTTATTAAGACAGGTGGATGAAGATAAGCTCAGGTGTTTAAATATAATTTATAGTTAGCATCAAGTTTTTGTCTTGCCCCCGAGCTTGTTCAGAGCAAGACTAAGAAACCACAATGTATTAGTATGTCTGGTCATTTTGGTTTGTTTTGTAATTATTATTTCCTGCCCAAACTCTTGGGCCAATTGCAGGCAAACTTATCAGAAGAACCACTGGCCCAAGGTTCATATGTGGTGTACTCCAATTGAGTGAGTGGTCATATGGACTGTTTAAAAGGGCATTCTTTGAAAATTATCCATTCGTTTTTCTGCCACAAATCATGATCACCAAATTTGGTCAGTATAAGCATTGGCCCAAGCCCCATATGAGATGTACACAGATTGGGATTAAAAGTTATATGGGTAGATTAATTAACCCTTAACGTCGTATGTGTTTCTAGCTTATCTCCCAGGAGAAGGAATAAGGAAAGAGAAAAGTCAGAAACTCTGGTTGGTCTCGAACAGACCGGGAATATCATGCTACAGCGGTGTCACCCGGCCAGCGATTTCGTGCCCATATGTGTCTTCGTTTGATGACGTTATTGCTGCATCCGGGACTTAGTGCATTTTCCTCACTCAGTGCATTGAGTTTTTGTGGTTAATTAGAGGGGCATTCTGTAATCCTCCCATTCTGAAGTGGTACAGGTGCTAATGTTAAACATTTTCTGATCACGATGAGGGGCAAGACACTTGGTTTGACAACCACCTTTTTTTTTAAAAAACACAAAAATGGTCCATTTGTTTTTTTGGTTTTAACCCTAAAAGAGCCGGGCTTTTTGGACCCATCTCACCGCCGGGGGCCCCCCTAGTATCTCGGAAACGGATTGATGAACTATCATATGTGTGGTACCAATGGATAGCTATGACCCTCCCGAGTCCATTCATACCCAAAAAAGTACAAACATGCCTTGTATGACGTCACAGTGACGTCAAACATGACGTCATGCAAAAATGCAAAAAATCTAAAAAAATCAAAAAATTCATGTTTTTTCGCCATTTTTTCAAGCAAATGTTGGATTTTTTGGCCAGTATGTGCACACATGCTCTTACTACAAATAAATAAGATAAAACATAGTGTAACTGTATCCTTTGCACAAAAAACTGCTGATTTCTGCTGTTCCGTGCAATTTCAATGGGAAATAGCTTTTCTTCGCACGCAGTGCGCGATTACGCAACACCGCGTCATAACCCTAGGTCCGATGTTGTTCAAAATGGTCTTAAATCGAGCGCAAGTCTTCAAAGAAAAAAGTCATGTCGTTTCGGTGTGAAAAATTAACAAATAGATGAGATACGACAAAAAATGTCAAGGGGGGGTTTGTTACAGATGATGTTTTAAACAATCCCATAATGCATTGCAGTGTGCCTATACTGTACTGTACTAAACACATGTCAGTACTTAGGGATAAAGTGTTCAAGAAGTTTAAAAACCACAAGACATTTCATGACCATGCTGAAAATTACCAAGAACTAGAATTTTTTGTGTTAAGAATGTGAATGTTTTGGGGGCACATTACCTTATTGAGGTGAAATTTCCCTAAACTGGTGCATTGTGAGATGGACTCAAAACACCTCTGGGTTCTATTACAAGTGTGGGGATGTCAAAAAGCCAATAAGTATAACCTCTTTTCTATAATGTGTATTCAAATCAATTTTTGGATGAGGTTATTTCATTTCCAGAAGTACTTTCCTGGTTTATGTCCAGCCCACAATCCTTCAAATTTAGTGATTTACACATTTTACTAATCATTGTTAACACTCTTTCAGGGGGCACATGTTTAGCATGCTGTATTTATTTCTATTGCACATGATGCTTATATCCAGTAGGATACCTTATTGCTGGGAAAACTCACTTTGACAATAGTGTACAATTGCACAATGCCTTTCACCTGCATATCAATTAGTTTTGGTGTGTCAATTCAAAACAAAAAATATGAATGTTCTTCCTTGTACCATTATCAGTTAAAGGTTTTTGTCACTTTCATTAATCATCACTTGATCACTGTTCCTAGAGTTTCAATTTCAAAATTACCGTACATGAAGTAGGAAATTATCAGTTTCAATTACCATTGAGATTCTTGACCCTCTTAGCTAGTTTCTTAGAAGAGGAAATGTTTTTATTTCTGTAAAGTTCATACATGAACTAAGTAAATATGATGTAATTTTGTGGAAAACTATATCATGTGTGTGTGTTGAAATTCATGGTAACTGCACAAAAATCTTCAAGGTGGGTAACCTGATTGTAGTCAGTTCATGTTGTTTTCTTCCTCACATGGAAGTATACCAACTAAGACATCTGATTACATATTTTGAGTTATATCTGTCCAGTTGTTTGGATAGTAGAACCAAAAATGTGTTCCAAATTTCCCCCCAGGACAATGTGAGCTAGGGTGGTCAACCACATTTGGGGACATTTTCCTTCATAACATCAAAAGAAAACATCTCCCAGGTCTGAAATTTCACTTGGGAAATGAGAAAAATATGAAATTTCTTTTAAGCTAAAGTGTCAAGTTTGATGGGGTCATGTGGGGGACGAGGTTGTGGATTGGTCAAATACCTCCAAGCTATTTACTTCCGAGCTTCGTATACTATGATCAGTACCAAATAGGCTGGAATTATTAGGTTTGTCTGGCTGTGCCTGCCAAAGTAAACCCATTTAGCAATTTCCAAATGCTTAGCTTGAGTAGTGATGTACTGAGGACAAGTTCATTGAAAAATAATATTTCAAGCTCATATGGCTACTACTTGTGTTGTCAGCAAGGGGCACATACTACCATAGGGATTGCTTAAGTAGTGTGTGTATGTATCTATCTCTGTAGTAAAAATGTTGACCCAAATGTTAACCCTAAACGTAATTGCTCACTGTTTCCACATACATGCACACATTTTCATGGCACTTGCATGTAATGGTCCACAAATTACCCATCAAGAGTGGGGTCAAAGGTCATCTAGATGTCATTAGAGGTCATGGCCCCAAAATGGTCCGATTTCTCAAATTGCTTGAATGCTTGAAATGTGCACAGAAACTTTCTGCGAAATGATATTCAGAACTGTTAGTTAAATTGTCCTAAACATAGTTTTTTCCATTCAGATTTCTACCCTGTCAAACTTGGACACTACATTTTTGTTTTGAACATTTTATGGGCCTTAAATTCCTCTGAAATGATAAAGAAAAAAAAAGTAAATACAAATGTTCTGATGCAAAAAAAAAAATTGATGGGGGATGAGATTGTTGATCAGGTCACACATCTTTAAAGTATGATGTAGCAGTTTGTGTGTGTGTGACAGTGACATGAACCCATGAGTCACACAACATACAGGTAGTAGACACTACTACAGATGAACTGCCTGGTCTGGACAGCATGCAAGTGAAATTAAGTAGCCGGATATATGATATGATTTGAAAGGACTGAATGCCTTACTAATATGGGTCACACAGAAGAGACTTGCAATATGAACATGGAAGGCACTCAGTTGCCCACCCCTCTCTCCTTCCTTCCCTAATTATATAACCAGCTGATTCACTTAATCATTTGCTGTTTGTTTGGACAGTGACTCTCCAAGCCTGAGGTTCTTTAACACTTAAGTGATCAAGGTATCTTCATGCATGTTAGTTCCCAAAGGCAGGGGGTCAATGGAACCCCCTAAGAAAACTACTTTCGTAAAGGAATTTTTGCACAAAAATTTTACCACATGTGAAAGGTCATAATGCACACCAACTCGGCAATAAAATAATTTCATTTATTTGTGGTGTAAATTAGGGGTAATTCATTGTTTTAAAAATACAAAAAATGGGCAAAAAATACCAAATAGAGATGAATTGTGTTGTCAGAACACAGACATGAAAAATGCTAAGAGAGCCTTACACAAACAAACCTACTCTATTGAAGCTGTATGAAAGTTTAATGTATGTGTAAATTGATTCTAGTCACCGATGGCACTTCGCGCCTGTGTAGTACATTACTAATTATGCGAATAACTCAGCTATTTATAGCTCTCGATCGAGCCACGGCTGCCTAACCTAAGTTTAAATGAACCGCGTTGCAGTATACACACAACCGAATGCAGTAAATCTGTGTGTGTACATTGTACGTGTTGTGCAAAACATGCTTGACCGCGCTGCAACTGACCCTTCTTAGTCAAAACACAGTTCTGCGCATATAATTATGACAGCAATCAATACTCCCATTGCATTTCCCAATTCAAACTTGGTTCCACTGCCGGAAAATAGCCATGCATATTTGCAATGTCAGCGTAGTAAACGTTCATGTCACCCTGCGTAGATGAGACAGTGTGTTCAGAATTGACCAAGTGACACCGACACAAATAGTACATCTCACTAGTCACATTATATTGCGCATAATATACGATTATTTAGGAGCACTTTTTCAACCCCCAATTTCTGGGATTGATTCATGGCACAACTTTACTAACACAAAAACAACACCAACATTCACCAACGGAAAGTCTGATTTGAATTCTGTGTCAGCTTCCAATAGCCGAGACCATCCCGGATTTTCCCATTATCATTGCGCATATAATTTTGACCACCTAAGGTCTAAGAAGTCTCTCGAACGTCATGAACACACATTGCAGAATTTCCGAAATCTCCCCAAGCTGTATCACAAATATGACGTCACCATTCAGTAATGAGAGTAATGAGCGGTGCTCTTCATTTGTAATTGTTATGAAGAAGTTTGTTTGTGCCTTACACATACATCATACACTTAAGAAACTTATTTCATGTTGATATATAATATGGTAGACCAATATTACTTAAATATTTAAGACATAGAACTTAATATTTTAAGCAGTTCTTTTTGATTTACCCATAAAGCTTGTACACTAACAGTTTTGCAAGGTTCAATTTTGTTGTGAGCACAAAAAGGTTCATTATTTTTATGATATTACAAATCGTTACCTACATGTGTATGTGCATAATAGTACCCAAGGGGTCAGATTTTATGTATTTTTTTTTTGTATGAAAAGAACATTTTAAAGTTGGACCATTTCAAAAACACAATGAAAAAAATGTCACTCATAAATCAGATAGCGATCAAATTTAGCTCATACAGATGGCTGTATATAGCCTATGTAACCATGCTACGCCTATTTGCCCACACATGGCAAATGATTCTTCTCTTAAAGTCTTTGGGTTCTGATGTCACTTGGTGGGAAAGATAAGTAGAACTGGGTTTAAGTCAGGGTTAGTCCTACATGAGTGGACCTTTTTCCTTTTCAAAATACTGTGAAAGTTGAATGTAACAGGTGAGACAATTCCTCATGGATGGGTCATTCCCGCCCATCCATGAGGAATTTTCTCACCTGTTAAGCACATTTTAGAGTATGTTGGAAGGAAAAAGGGTTCACTCATGTAGAACTAACCCTGGTTTAATCCCGGGTCCAAAGTTAGACTCCCTTTCAGATACCTTTCAATGGTATTCAGGGAAGTTTTTAAAATAGAGAGAATAATTGCCAGGCTTCATATGTAGGCTTATTTCATATAAGAGACTTAAACCAAAGGTACTTATTTTTTTTATATGTAATGAACAAGCTAGTGTGGTATACTTGTGCAGAAACATGTACATTACACTCATATAATGGTAGAAAGAAAACCTAACCAAACTAAAATTAGACCCTGTTGGGTAAGTACCTGTGATTAACATTGTCTTGTGAAAGATACTAGTACCAAGTGTAAATTGTTAAACCTTTAACAGAGATGTGTAGATTAGGAAATTGTCATTCTTGATTTTGGCAAACTGCAAATTTCATTGATTGAAAAGGCCAAAAGAAGTCATCTTGGCAGCTGCTTTTATCCTTGACCTTTGAATCAGAAAAAAATGAATTTCCCCTGAATGCTTTTTTCTTTTACATTCCTTGTATTGCAAGAGAAGTCATTTTGGCAATTCTGTATACATGTTCTTCACAGTTTTTCACAAACATTCAAATTCAATGCAAACATGCTTAGCAATCCAAAATGAGTTTCAATCTGTTAAAGCAATTTTTTGGAAGAGTACCCCAAAAAAAAATTCCAAAAATTTTGAGATCTCTACAATTGCATTTGTAACTGGCTAGTAAACTACATCTGTGAATGGTAAAGCTTGAACATATCTATGTATCGCAAAAGAAGGAACGTCGTAATTGGGATAATTGATCTTGTATACCGATAATAATTCGGTGGCTGCTGGAAAGGTCCTTCCAATATGGTATTGCCAGGAATAGCACCATGTACGTGTGTACTCATCCATTAGTTGTTCTGTTGGTTCAGAAAAGTCAAGTTAGAGGTCATTTTCGTGAGGTGGCATTATTTTCTTAATGGACGGACAGAAACTTGGCATTTCCAGTTTCACTGTTAAATTAACATTTTTATGAAAAATACACACGATTGAGCATTACTGTTTGCAGGTAGTTTACTGGACAATTAACAACACAACTGTGCAAAAATCTCAAATTTTGAACATTGCGGGCACTCTTAAAAATGTGTTGTTATTGCCTCAAGAGCTTTCAAGCATCTTATTTGAAAACTGCTGGTGAAACCTTTAAAGAAAATCCATTGACTTGATCCTTCTACTCTTGAAACAGAAAATGGAGTGACTGGACAAGAAATCTTAAATTTTGACACCACCCTTGGTTTAACACGTATTCATGAAATCCTAGCAAATCATTGTGTGATTGCAAGAAGTGCAATAGCTGCCATATGATACATCTGTGATTTGCCATAGGAAAATTCTCAATTTATCTTTCCTCGAGTCAGTGGCTCTTAAAATAGTTTTTCATGCAACTGTGTCACCTGAAGATACATTTCAAGAGCCACTGACCTATGTATTGGCATAATGCTTGATGGGAATTTGACAAATGGCAGCTACTGCCCTTACGACCCTCCTTCATTCCCTTAATGACATGCTTAATATGTTATCAAGCAGTATTTTGTCATTCAAAAACAGTAAAGAAAACTCCATTACTCCACTGTAATTTTTAGTTTCTGTAAGAAAAAGTTGACTGAAGGAGGTTCATGGGCCATGGGACCACCTATTGTCAGCTTACATCAAATTGCTAAAATTCAGTGTGCAGTTTGCAGTTGTTTTGCTTTACCTATTGTAATTCGATTTGGGGTGGTGTTGCCACATTGAATGAGACTTGTATGTCATCATCTGGCAGAAAATAACTTCTTGAAATAGGTCCTTACTGGTCATGTTATCAAATGCTAACATTGTCAGGTCATAGGTAAAATAGCTGCCTTGTGCTGTATTTACCAGGAGCATATCATGAGAATACAGAAACTGATGTCATATTGATATGACAGTGGACCTTGAATGATTCCTTGGGGGACACATAAGTAAAGGAATACATATTGTCAGGTGAATACTAACAGGTGATAGAAAAAGTAGCTGCCTTGTGCTATATTTATTGGGACAATGTAATGAAAATACAACAGTTGCCAACTACTATTAGCATGAATTAATTAACCTTGAAATGGTTCCCAAGATAACACGGTTACCATAGGAATATTTCACTGGCAATTAATGAATGTAGGGTCTGTTATGATAACATTTCAAGCCGATGTTTCATAGTTAACATCCTCTGAAATGATATCCAATTCCTTCTTAGTTTCCTGTTCTGATTTTCAGACTTAACTGTGATTGTTTTCCTCCTTTTACAGGCATAAGAAAGACAAGAAAAGTAGAGACAGGGAGCGAAGCCGGGAGCGGGATCGTAGCTCGCGGAAACATAAGAAGGACAAGGACCGTGACCGTGATCG
>JAMKCH010088103.1:0-32617 GCA_023653785.1 Ophioderma brevispina
CTGTGCTGTAATTTCTTGCCCCGTATTACACAGACAGAAAATACAAAATTACTTGCGAATTTCTTACAGATACGCACCGATTTGCCTTTTAGAGTAGGTACCTGGATACTAATACTAGCTGATGGTAATAAGATGAGATAAAAATCAAACTCAACTTTTTGAGGTAAGTCGGGGGACGAGGCCTAGGCTGTGGATCACGAAATGCCTCGCTTTAACATGTAATTCCCTTGATGCCCTTTTACACAATTTAAAATTGCCTTGAAAATGGCTGCCCTTACAAATCTTATGTGCACAAAAGCACCCTGGTCATGGGGTTTAGACTGGCCGGGGATGGGGGTCCTCCCTGTAGGACCCATACCCCCTAGTCCTCAGTAAGTATTGTGGGTTAAGCTCTTGCCAACCCTATTGACAAATATGTAATATATTACCCTCGTGGCTTCTCAGCTGCCCATCGTCCTATACCAACCACCCCCTCCTCAAGCTGACAACATGGAGTCATCCTTCTGAGGAGTGGGGAGGCCAGTCCCCCATTATATATTTCCTAGTATATCATCTATATGGGTGATAACATGAGGTCCTGAGAGAGGCATGAATAATGTTAAAGTATGACAGGGAAAGTGTCTCTCATCAAGGGATAGGGGGGACATTCTCAATTCTCACGCTTCCCGATACCCAGCGAATGGTGGTATTTTTACACCCCCCCCCAAAAAAAAAAAAAACACCTGTGCATTCCATGCTGCCACAGGTGTGTTTGTGTGTGTGTGGTGGAGGGGGAGGCTTTAACCTACTAGACCATCATTATAATGACATGGCGATAGATCCAGATGATATGTAATGTATCTCTTTATTATACGATTAATTATATATAGGCATTTAATTAAGCTTATATTCCCCCTTTCTGGCCAGATTTGGTTTTAGAGGTGGGGGGACCGGGACCCCCCTTCCCAGGCTAGTGGCTAGGCAGGGGGATTCGGGGATTCCCGTAGACCCGTTGTTTGGTCCGTCGGGCTGGCGGTAACACGAGCACATATATATAATATATATATAAATATCCTAGTTGCATTCCTTTCATTTGCCCGCCCCCGGGAGCCGTCAGGGGCTAAACCACCGGTTTCCCCGGGGGTTAATAGTGTTGGCTCCCCACCCCCGTCGACAAAAAAAAAAAAGACCGGTTTTAAACCCCGGGGTTTTAACTGGGCCCATGCCCCCCCCCCCCCCCCCCCCGGAGCCCCCGGCTGGCCCGATCCTGCCCCGGGACCTGTCCCCGACGGAGGTCGCATCCCGCATAGTTACATGTATTATTGAAGGTTGCTCTATTTATTCTTAGAGTAATTTTCCCCATTTTTTCCTTTCCCCTTTCTTTCTCTCTTGTTGTTCAAACGTGGTGTCTATTTATGTAAGGTCTTTATAAAGACCCCGGAAAAGGACCCACACACCTTATGCATTCTTTGCAAAAAAATGGCAAAGAAGGGTCTCCCTGTCCTTTGTGAAGGACTGGCCCCCAGATCAGTGGGCCCCGCCCTTTATAAGAAAGGGAGAGTAGATTGAAACTAGAGAGACGCGGGGTCAGTATCTGGAGCGGAACAGAATCCGCGTGACTCCTCCGGATTTAGTCCCAGAGAGCCTCGAGCCAGACGGTGGGTAGCACTGTCGAAGCTCCGCCCCTATCCAGCCGTCACAGGTGCCGATATGGCCATGGCATCCAGCATGGCCTCCCACAACAGGGTTGGAGTAAATTGATTGAGTTTGATGGCATCCAGCAGAGCAATGGATAGGGACAGAGGTGAGATCAAAACAGAGTTACATCTAGCTCTTCTAGTAGTCCTTAACCTTCCCCCAGAGGGTCGGCGCCCTGTCCTGATAGAAGAAAGCAAAGTGAAGCGTCAGTATCCTCATCTGAGGGTAGAGACGACGGGGACTACTATGAGGAGAACGCCATAGAGTCTCAATGCGGGATATATGAATTCCTGAGGGGATCATTCCCCTCCCCGCAGACTCTCACAAGTTGTAGAGCGACATAGAGAGAGGGGATATAATCCCCCTCCACAGAGCACAGGAGGTGACAGGACCAGACTATACCTAGCATCCTAGCCATGGATAATCCGACCGCAGGCCAGCCAATCATGCGGACCCTCCCCTCCCCCGCCCCCCCCCCCAGGATCAGCCGGGGTGTCCGGTTCACTGCCCCGTGTGCTACGCCATATCCTATGGCTAGCACTCCCTGCAAACCGGGCTAGGTCCAGCAAACACAATATACAACCGTGAGCATGGTAGAATATGTACGCCACTCCCTTGAAGACACAGGTAATGGATAGTTGGCATAACCCTGCGGCTACTCTTACTTTCTCCCCTTTGGTTACCCTAACCAAACAACAGCATCTATGGGGAACATTGCCAGTCATTTCAGACAACCCACTGCTAGTAGCATCTATCTCCCCCTGGTACCGGCATGGAGCTCAATTGGGTAGAACAGAGAGCCACAGGCTGTCCAGGAACCAGTCCCCGGAGCAAAGTCCGGTCCCGGTGCGAGTATTACAACTACGGAATCAATCCCCACTCCTACGGCTTCCCGCTAACCACTGCCCGCCTTCCCCCCTCAGACCACGGGCAGTAAACAACCGGACATCCGATTCACACTGGCCCGGGCGTCGCTTAGGGCCGAAACCTAGCTTAGACAGGGGAAACTGATTTATGGGGTGGTCCACCCCACGAGCAATCCTAGATCCTCGGACTCCCAGGAAGGATAGGTGAAGCTTTCTCATGGCCTTAAAGTCTTGTCCCCCCGTGAATGGGTGATGTCCTGCGCTCACCAACCTGAATGTATTGTTGAGCCAGGACCCCAGGTAGCTTCAAACCTGGGAATAGCGGCTAGGCTGGATACGAGCAGCTAAATGTTATGGCCATATGTACGCTTTTGACAGACATGAAAACATGCCCTTGACACCATAGAATCTAATAGACACTTTGGTCGTCTTTCATGGTTGGAAGATCCCTCCCTGCACGACTGAGGAGACCGACGTTACCTCATAATAAACCCCCCTGTGCCAAAGCTTGCTTCCAGCATATGGAAGCATGTAAGGTACACCAGATGCTCCCTGAAAGGGTTCCCCCGGCGGTGTGAAAGGCCATGTCCCCAAGCGGGAGTAGGCTTCCACACCAGGTAGCCGCCAGGGAACCGGAACTGATGAGGACCTACGTAGACTGGATATCCTAGCCCGTGACGGTATTAGACTTTCAAATGCTCTACGTTCACTTCCGCTCAATCTGACAGTGGCGCTTTGAACCAGAGGGAAAACCCCTGGCCGAGGAAGAGAGAGGCGCAGGGTGATGCTACCCAGCGTGACCTACACCAGCACGTAACTGCAGATCACTTCATTAGAATGGCCGGCACGCGGAGTATCTGCGCCGTCTGAATGTGGCTAATGGCTCTCATTCATTCACACGAGCACTTGCATTTTGGTAGATGCCCCACATGGTGAGGATCTGTTTGGGGGCATGCTGCCGGAGGGGGCGGACGCGGGCGCGTCCAGGCGCCCAATTAACCACCGAGGCAAACTATGGACCCTATGAAGACCCTAATATGGGTAGTTGTCGTCCCCAAGGGAAACCAACAAACGGCCAATACCCCGACCGCAAATAGAGGGCAAGGCAATAAAAGAGGCAAAAAGCACTTCAAAGATAGGACGATGGGCAAAGGCCCGTCAGAGGGGTAGAGGTCTGGAGTTTTGACTATCTTCGGATAGTCCCCACCCCCACTGCGAGGGTGGGGGGACGTCTTCAAGGGTTCATTCAGGCTGGCAAGCGGTGACCTCGGACCAGTGGGTCCTGGATGTAATTACCTGGGGTTATATCCTGGAGTTCACAAGCCAGCCCCCCCACTTTCCTAGGGGTCCGCCCCCACTCCCCCGCCCAGGGAACGCTCAGTGAAGAAAGGGCCCTCCTTTAGGAGGTGGAGACCCTTATTCAGAAGGAGCAGTGGTACGACTCCACACCAGTTCTAATCGGGCTTACTTTCTTCTCCACGTTCTTTCTTACCCCGAAGAAGTCGGGAGAATGGCGCCCGATTCTAAACCTAAAACCCTTGAACAGGTTCATACGCCCACCTCCCTTCCATATGGAAACCCTAGCCCACTATCTTGCCGGCATGGTACCCTCCTATTACTACTACTCTTATCTGCTCGAGAAAAAAAACAGCGGAAAACAGGCACAAACTTCACAGATTCAGTCACACAAACTCCTAAGAATTTAGTGCACTGATTCCAATGCGAAAATCCGACATTTTACAATCAGTATTTTGCATGCAAATTAGCTCCCTTTGAAGCCGATAAGTCGATTTTCAAAATGGAATGAGTCTATCATTTTTTCCGATAGGTAAAGGGAGAGAAACTTGCCGTACTTTGAAATAAAAAATCACAGAAAAATAGATGAATTTCGTGTAGAATATTACTACTGAATGTTTTTGATACGAAGTGACCTTGCAATTCATCAAAGATCTGAATTATTTTCACTTAAAAAAACACAATAGTTTCATCCGATTCTATTCATCCCTAAACATTTTTGGACGAGTCCATTCTCATTTGTATATCTGATGATTGACATTTCTTACTATTCGAATCCACAGAATGCAGATTACCTGACCGCAGCTGAAAGTACATAGTCGATTTTTTTTCCGAGGGGAGTGGTCACTGAAATCTCGCGATCACAAACCTTAGCGGGAGGGAGGCATCTATTGAATGATTAATATTTCGTATAAAAAGCCGGTATATGTAAACAGTGCCCTATACATGAAGGTCCCTGAGCGTATCTTTTTGTGGTATAATGCCATTGTCATAAGGGATATAGGCCTAATTCAGCTTAGTTACGGCGTGAATTGCGTCACGATATTAGAAGAAAATGATGATAATAATAATAGATAATGATAATACTGGGTTAAATAAGATGGGACAGCACACAAAAATAAATTTTAAAAAAATGCAAAAATCGACTATGGCATAGTCTAGATCTGTTGGGTAAATGATGTCTTAGAATTGATTGTTGCCCACTTTTCACAACATCAGCATAATCTTTTGATCCGGTAACCTGAGAACGAAAAGTATTTCTGGCCTTTTTATAAGTCATGTTACCTGTCACTTAGATTTTTTGGATTTCTTTTCTTCTACCCATTTAGGACAGGATCTAGAATTTGCCGAGTGATTACCACTGCAATTCACACATTTAGCAGGTTCCTTACAATTTGGGTCATTGTGGCCCTCTTTGCCACACTTTTTCAACTTCTAAACTTCTGACCTTCTACAAACATTTAAAGTGGCGCAAAACGTTTGACATCTGTAGGGCAGGTGGATCCTATACTTGCACCTGAAGGTAACCCACTTTTACTGACTTGGATAAAGTTAGCGCATTGAAGGTAAGTATAAACGTACCCGTACTGATTTTTTACCATCTCTTGTAATCATAATTCTATGGATATGGGTGACATTTTGAGATGCCAACCCACTCAAAATTACACCCTTCTAGAGTAAAGAGTCGATGAGGAGGTAACTTAAAAGTGGAAATTGGGCAAGCATGGTAGTCATTTTGAGGTTATCCGACTGAATCTTCCGGTCGACCTCCACCAAAATATCCCCAGACCAGAGTTTCTTAATATTTCTCACATTGCCAGCAATGCCTTCAATACCCTTGCTTACGGCAAAAGGGGAAAGATTTTTGATAGGGTTTTTATCATCAATGCTTTCAATCACTAAAAAGTGAGGCCAATAATCATCAACTACAGGATCCAGATCACAATCTCTTTTACGTTTAACACAATTTTTTGTCAAGGTTTGTTGTTGAGAATTCATAATGAAAAGTATTGAGATTCATCTCCAGAGCTCCCCACCCACCACGGAGACTAACCAGGGGAGCCGGGGGGGGCACTTGTATTCAAAGGTGGATATGATGCGTGAACAAGAAAACACGTAAAAAGGGTGTCTTTTTTCCAACAGGCGATGTACGCGCGTACATCGTTTAGGGTGTCAAAAACAGCAAAATATGGAAAAAGGGTATGTTTTTTCTTAACCCTGAAATTGTCATGTTATATCTCATTAAGCAGGGATCAAAATCATCCAAAATGTTGTAATCGGAACTTGGAAAGTAAAGCAAAGCAAAATAATAAAGGTATATTTACGATTCAATGCAATGCGTACTTGTTGAGGGTGTCATAAACAGATAAAAATACTTGTTTAGGGTATGTTTTAGCTTGTTTTTTAGTCGGTGAAAATACGTGTTTAGGGTGCATTTTGAAAGTCCATGTTCACGCATCATATCCACCTTTGAATACAAGTGGCCCCCCGGGCAGGGGACACAATACCTGTAAGTGGAAAATCATCACTCACTTATGCCAAGGATACCCCGGAGATATACTCAAGGAAACAAAAAAAAAAGAAGAAAAAAAGACGCCTCCTCAATTGACCTGTTAAGCAGCCGCCTACTAAAAACCCAGGAAGCAATTATGTAACAGGGTACATAAGTACCCAATAAGTCTCCAATAACAATGCATCACACAATGAGTTTTTAGGGGCAAGACACCACCAGCCGGTTGGTTGACATCCGATCTAAAACAACCTCTCGACTAGGAGAATTCGAGGCGCAGCAATGTGTTGTTTCCACGGCAGCCACCGTACAGCACAAGCTTCAACTCAATTGCCAGTATCCTCTCCTCCGACCACGAGTCGCAACTCACAGCAAACAGTTTCCCTTTAGTTGCCTTTTACAACATTCAAGGAAATACAATCAGAACTATTCTTACCCGCGATCCACAGGGAATTTAAAACAAATAAATCCAAAACACATGCCATACTAAAATTTCTGTTAAGGGGAATCAAGCTACACCTCCATGCTTTATCAAAAAAAACCATGGTTTATGTTTAAGCTATCATACATACAGAAATTAAACTAGTACAGAATAATCACATTAAAAAAAACAAAACACTTTTTTTTTTTTAAATATTTAATTACTAAATTAAAAAACGATCTAAGATGATCTAAAACAGTTTCCACGGCATATACAAAGTTCACTCAATATCATGTTGAGCTAGGTCAAGGCTTAATTGGACGAGATGTCCCATTTAGTCACCTCTTACGACATGCTGGAAACACAACAGCGGATCAATTCTTCAACCCCCGAACCCGCAGGGGGCCCCTTTTAGTCGCCTCTAACGACAGCCAGGGAAACACATCGGGCCATTCTTTCTTCTTAACCCCGAACCGCAGGGGAATTGGAATTTTGAGATCGATCTCAAAAATTTGGTTCATAAGCTTCTCTTTAGACACCAAGTTTATTGTTCTGGCATGAATTAAAACTTTTGGGCACCAGGATGACCTTTGCTTGGAATTGGCCTTTACATAATTTCCAAAAGTTCAGTTGTTGTTAATTGTAAAAGATATAATGACAGGCCTTCACTGGTAATGGAATTCCCCTCCCCCCCCCGAACCACATGCCGCTTTGCACAGGATGTGCGCTAGTCTTTATATTTAGCACAATATATATGAGTGGCATTCTGTGTTCGGGGGGGAAGACCTCATTTTGGCATTTTTGTTTTCTGGGGGGGGAAGAACACTAAATGGAATTAAAAAAAAAAAATCTTATTACATAAAAACACATACCACATCACTATGCGGTCTAAGGCGGGCTAATATACTCAGTCAGTATAGCAGGGGACTGTAGGTAAAGAGTGTGCGCTTCGGCATAAAATTGTGAACTTTTTGAACAACAAGTACTTAGGCATTGATAATCCATAAAATTGATGGACAGCACTTGCCAGTCCCCCTTAATGGCCCCCAGCTTGGGTTCAAGGTTATAACATGGGTCAAAATTTTTAATATGTTCTGAACGTGTGAAAAAGCACCACATGGTGTTTGTTCTGGTTCACAAGGATTTCAAAAAGGTATAGTTTCTACACATCCATGCTTATAGTTCGGAGTTATTGGGGTAAAAATGTAAAATGGTGAAAAAGTCAATTTGTTTGTACATGGGTCAAAAGTTAAAAGTGCTTTGATTCAGTTAATATGTGGTGCAACTTGTTTCCCTAGCTAAAGGATTTGGAAATAAGGAATAGTGTGACTATCTGTTATGCTTAGGTTTCACGTTTCAAGAAAATAGGTCACAGGTCAATAGAATCCAATAGCTGCCAAAAGCTGTGGACTTTATTCGCCATTTTCGGTAATAACCAGCACGTAGATAGTCAAAACTATTCCTAATTGCATCATGAGCACTGAAACCAACAATTGGAACCACATTTACAAAAAATGGTGTTGCAACTGTATGTTAATTTTACCCCTGTACAAACCAAAATTGCCTTTTTTTACAATTTTTACAGTTTATACCCAATAATTCCTAAACTATAAGTCACAGGTGTATAAACTATACCTTGTTCGAAGTCCTTGTAACAGACAGTATCATGGTGTGCTTTTCAACCCAATCAGGAACATTTTACAAATTTTACCCCTGGGAACCTTGAAATCCAAGCGGGGGCCATGAAAGGGGTTGTGGCAAGTGCTCCATCAATTTTTTGGAATTACAATGTATAAAGTACTTGTGTTACCAAATTCACAATTTATCAGAGTTTGCACCACTCACATAAGATCTGTTCACTACAGTCCCCTACTAGTAGCCTTGGATGAGTACATGTTAACAATAGCTGATGATGCATGTCCTGGGTATCATCATCATACGTAAAATACATGAATGCATTTTGTTTCAATACAATGGTGAATGAAAGCTATTGAACTGCGCCATGGAAATTGTGATTTATTAGCTCATAGTGATACGGGTGTTAACGTGTTCATGATTATAAACAGCGCAGCATGGGCCAATGTGTTGTTCCGAGTCTTGCTTGGTGTGGAAGGACGTTCTTAAAATTCAAATTTAGCAGCATAAGCTAATAAGTACTTGGTTATTGTAATAAAGGGCTGCCTCATGGAGCTTTTTATAGTTTATGAAGACAAAAGATCTATTTGCCTGTTTCTTATAAAGTAAAAAAATGGTCGTTGATGAAATGGAGGCATGCTCTAAGTTTTGCTTTTTCCAGAGAGCCTGCCCCTGAATTTTCTCCAATTTCTTCTCATTTTTCTTGAACAAGTGTACTTGTGGAAAAAACACCTTTGCATACATGATAAAAGTAGGTGTAAAACACCAACTCAATATTGATGGTGAAAGATAAACTATGATTGATTATAGGGGTGAAGGCCGACGTCTCTCTTTCCGGCGATGTCCTTTAGGGAAGTTTAAGGGGGAAGGATGTCTGATGTTTGATATGATTGGGTCGAGAGGTTGCCGAGATCCTGTGGAGCTCTATAGAAAACCCTAAATCGTCATTATTTTTTCCCCATTTGCCAGATTGAGAACGTGCCAACCTAACAGCAATGGCAAATTCAAAATGGCGATCAATTATCCGGCAATAAAACCAGAGGTAGTCTTAATGGTAAGAGGGCACTATGATACATCTCGACATGGGTACACACAGGCTTGGGTTGACTTAAGGCTAAGCTAATATTCAATCTAAAATGACTATTATTGGAAATTACATATTTTGCCGCAGGGAGGCAGGTTAATCCACTATACGTGTTAGATTTTGAAGTCAATAATTATTCCAAAATTATCATGAGATTACTAAGAGTATTGAACTAAGTGTTTTTTAAAGGAGAACCCGTTACACAAATAAATGATTTATAAAAATACTCTGTAAATAATATTGACCACCATATCATGGTTCAACGAAAATACATAATTATATAACCATAACAATGGGATTAAAACCCATCTAGTCTGACCAATGTGCTATTTAAACTTTCGCGCATTGTTAAACGGTTATGCGATCCGGTAAGCCAGTTTGCTCACAAATGCCATAGTAAAATAAACCATTTGGAAAAGGTTTTGGAGGATATCAATCAGGCAATATTATGGCCGATAGGGATTTTTTTTCCATAGAGCTCCAAATCCCAAAGCTAGTATCGAACAATCGGGGTTTCCTCCACCCCCCCCGATTACCATAGGTTGGAGCATAATCTAACACCATGATTAGAACTCTTTACAGCTGTTTACCTGCTATTTTATAAAGTGTGCTAACTTATGGGATCTACCCCCCCCCCACCCATGCACACATACACAAATTGCCTGTACAAAAACACAGTTTTTACATATAGAAAAAAAAAGAACTTACTGGTTATCTTTATATGACACACAAACCCTTTACAAATACTTATCTTCATTCACAATTTGGAACCCTTCAAGAATTTGGAGGGGCAACAAAAGAGCCAAAAATAATGCCAACACAACAATCTCTAATGGAAGATGTCATGGAATGCATTGACAAGAAGTTTACAGAAATACAAAACATTGCACACAGTGATGCCCACTAAGTCCTCCTCCCCCCCCCCCATGCAATGCACACGATTTAATATCGTACTTCATGCAAAAGAACCTTAAATAGTATCTGTTTTGCAGGGAGATGTACTCACGTAGAAGAACCACATTTTTGCTCGAAATTCTTTAGGGAAAGAGCTTGATTTTGTCCTTAGTCTGGGGCCAAAAAACCCCATTTTTTTTAATTGAACCCAAAAAGTAGCGTCAGCACAATTTCTTGGCTGTCTTTGCATCCTGAAGACCTACTGGTTGAGAAACTGAGGGGTGGGGGCTTTTTATTTTCTTTTTTTTCTTTCTCTGCCAAAATTGCACCCTTGGCATTTTTAAATATCCAAGATGTCCGCCACACATTATTAATTAGCAATAGCCAACTTTTTTTAAAGCAGCTATAGGATGCATTCTTTTTTTTGTATGGGTTTTTTGTGTCAATGAATTCAATTTTGTACTTCTTTTAAAATACTGAAGGCCTTCCATACTACCGAAATCCAAGATGGCTGCCACAATGGCGACAAAATTGGCGGCCAACATCATGTTTGCTTAGCTGTAATCTCAGCTTTAGAAGTACTAGATATGGGTTTAGGGTCTTTAAATGAGATTTTAATGGTTAACGTGTTCAATGTTATCATTATTTATGAACCAGGGAAACTAAGGCTGCTTAACACAAAGTCTTTACAAATAGATTGCTCCAAACTTTGCATTGATCATACTGAATCCTGCGATCACCATCATGGTTGATCGATTCGTATGGTAGGATAGCCCCTGAGGTGGTAAATGCTGACAATGCAGTTGCGATAGGAGTTAAGCAAATGAAATATAATTATTTTGTTGTTTAATAGTTATCAAAATAAACCACGTGGTGACATGGCTTTAAGCAAGAAGCATTAAGAAAATGGAATTCGTTTCTTCAAAAACATCAGAACTAATCTTTTCCAGATTTGAGGTTTGATGACTCACTCACTGTGGATGTTACGAAATCTTCTGGTTACGAGTTTATACATACCAATTCCATTGGAGGATAGTGGTGATATGAGGATAACAAAGCCAGTCGACAACGACAAATGAAGAAAAAAGCTACAGATGGAGCTGTCAGCTCAGCCAGAAGTCATCGTAATAGACGGATGTGTTATTCTCTGTATTATCCACAGGCCAGTACATGGAAAATTACAAGACTGTGTCGGGGTTTCTCATGTACATCAAAAAAAAGATTAGCAAATCAGATGTCTACCTGATCTTTGATCGCTACTTTGAGTTTAGTATCAAGGGTGCAACAAAGAGCGGTTGCGTTGGAAAGCAGGTCAGTAGACAGCTCCAGCTTAGCCTGAGTTGCACTCTTCCACCACAGCAAGTCATTCTTAATATTGTAAAAAACAAAGTACAGCTTATTGGCATCATTTGTTAACACCTGCTGCATAACACTGTCAAAGAATCACACCAGCTCAGCAGACAGAGACTGCTCTCGTCGACCTTTCTTTCCACACACTGCTAAACTCCCCAGCTCCCCCATTCATCCTACAAAATGGAATACTGCCTGGCTAGATACTTCAAGACCAGACCAACTCACTATTACATCTATGACAGAACTACCACCTGGTAGCAATCTTCCACGCAAGGAATGGGTCACCTTAAACCGGATTCGCACAGGAGTCGGTTGCTTCAACAGCAATATGCACCGATGGGGGCTGCGACCATTACCCAACCTGCCGGTGTGGTTCTCCATCACAGACTGCGGATCACATTCTCAATGAGTGCCTACCTTTCATCCACCGGTGGACATAGACTTCTCAAACCCCAACCAATCAACAATGAGCTGGCTCCACCGTCTACAACATATTTAGCTGCTGCCTCATATGCAAGAAGAAGAAGAACAACTTCTGGTTCGTGTGAAAGTTCTTCAAGAACAGCGCACAGAAGTACGTCGACTTATTGTGACAGGATCTTCCTTTGAGTAGAAAATAATCTTTCCCTAGAGGCATCCAAATTGGAAGGCTAAGCTTTCGACACTCTAGTGGATGCCATCATCTTAGCAAACTAAACAGTCATGATGTTTCACCTGATATACACCAGTAAACAGGGAGAGAGAACAATAAGAGATGAGTAAAGGATACCCCAGTAATTAAGTTTCCGGTTCATCCTTGGAGTAGTCTACCCCTGTTCCTGTCCAGAATTTTAGTCTTGTCCCAGTCAATGTTATGTTGGTCGTTCCATGCACACATGTTCGGCAATAGCCGATTTTTGTGTGTTGCCCGCCTGAGTCGCTTTCTGGTGTTCGTCGGTTCTCTTTTTCAATGATCTGCCGGTTTCACCCATGTACACTTTGTCACATGATCCACAAGGAATAACTCCAGGTTGGAGTTCCTTGGGATCAGGGTCTTTAGGGTGTACTAGTTGTTGTCGTAGAGTGTTAGTAGTCTTAAAATACACCCGTAGATTCTTCTTCTGTTTGGCTATTGGCTCTCCGACCTACAGCATAGCCAAGGAGTTGACCTACATACTTCAACCTCTGACCGGAAAGACCAGACACCATGTAAAAGACACAACCGTGATTTTGCTACGTTCATATCTACTCTGACCTACAGAATCGGAGATTGCTAGTATCAATTTGATGTAGAATCGCTATTCACAATCTGTTCCTCTGTTCCATCTGTTCCTCGGGACCGGAACAAAGATACGCGACATTGATGACAGGAAATCCCCTGCTCGCTCGATGTGACAAACGGAGTGGAGTTTTCTGTTTGACTAACACGTTATTTCATATTTGAAGGTGACCTCTACTCTTACCATAAAGACCACCTTATTAAGACAATTGTGTGTCACCTTTATATTTGAATGCTTTTGCCAAATATGGACTACCTTAGTATGACAACTTGTGGAACATCTTTATATTTTGACGTTTCCCAACTTTATAGACTACCGTTCATGACAACTTTTCCATCATTTTCATATAGTTGAACGCTTTGCCAAATATATAATACATATAGGAAAACCTGATGACATCTGTGTAATTGGACATTTTGCCAACTTTTAGACTACCCGATCATGATCCCTACTTTTGGGTAATTTTTCATAGTTGGACACTTTGCCAACTTCGAACTACTGTAAAATGACAACATGTTCATCATCACCATACTTGAATGCTTGTTACCTTACAGTAAACCTATAATAGGGTGTGCATTGTTTTACTTTATATGGTCTGCTAAGATAGACTACCTTTTTGTCAACTTTTGCATCACTGAATATTTGAATGCTTTTGCCAAATTGATACACCGTATTAATGATAACTTGTTCCAATTTGTATTTCACCTGTATGCAACTCCAACTCTCAAACTTTTAGTTGTAAAAGAAACACTGTAATCGTCAAAGAGTGACATTTGAATATGATACCCATTACCATAGAAGACATCAACAATTACAAGCGGATTTGCTTCAAGCATGCATAGACTTGCTAATTATCTGTGTTTATGGCCCATCTTGATTTCGGTATAGAGAAGACGTTTAGTGTAAAAAGGAGTCAAATTGAATTCATTGACACCAAAACCTATACAAAGGCCAAGAATCATGCTTATAGCTGCTCTATAAGCTGCGCTATTGCTAATTATACTGTGGGTGGTGGCAATCTTGGATTTCAGTATAGGTAATACTTTGGTATTTAACAATAGTACAAATTCTGAATTCAGTGACACAAAACCCTACCAAAGGCACAAGAATCAGCTTATACTGCTCTATAACTGGCGCTAATTGCTAATTAATGGTGGCGGCCATCTGGCGGCCATCTTGGATTTCAGTATAGGGAATACTTTGGTAAATTAAAATAGTAAATTTGAATTTATGTGACACCAAACCCATACAAAGACACAAGAATCATTCTTATAGCTGCTTTATAGCTGAGTTTATTGCTAATTTTATGGGGTGGCGGCCGTCTTGGTGGCCATCTTGGATAATTCAAATAACTCAAAGGGGCAATTTTTGGCACCCCTCAGTCTCTCAATCAGGTCTTCAGGATGTAGAAACAGCCAACAAAAATTGTGCAGACGCTATTTTGAGTTTTTTAGTTTTGGGCCCAGACTATTAGGTCACCACCCGTCGGCCGCGGTCACATACTGACATATTTGCAAAATACGCATTTCGAGAAAATGGCTTTGAAGATTTTGCGATCTTAATTTGCCCCATACTGTTAATTAAAGCATATATTTCAATTAAAACCTAGTGGAAATAACCGAAAATAAGTTTAAATTTTCAATATATTTAACCTAATCAGCTTCCAATTATTTAGATATGCAAAAAGCTGATGTAAATAAAGTATGTCACTATGTGAAAACGCAAATTAGCAAATTTTCAACGTATAAGAAATACAACGCGCAAATACGTCCAGTTAGACGCTTTTTGAGCAAATATGTCGTTATGTGAAAACGACAAACTACAATCTCCCGTGAATGCAAAATATGTCGCACAAATCCGTCACTATGTGACGCGGCGAATACTTCAAAATTAGAACAATGCCTTTTCGGCTTATTGATTTTAAACCCCCTCCGATATATGCGAGAAAAAAAAAAAAAAAAAAAAAAAAAAAAAAACAAAAAACGTTTTTTTTAAAAAAAAAAAAAAAAAAAAAAAAAAAAAAAAAAAAAAAAAAAAAAAAAAAAAAAAAAAGAAAAAAAAAAAAAAAAGAAAAAAAAAAAAAAAAAAAAAAAAAAAAAGCAAAAAAAAAAAAAAAAAAAAAAAAAAATAAAAAAAAAAAAAAAAAAAAAAAAAAAAAAAAAAAAAAAAAAAAAAAAAAAAAAAAGAGGAAAAAAAAAAAAAAAAAAAAAAAAAAACAAAACACTTTTTTTTAAAAAAAAAAACCAAAAACAAAAAAAAAAAAAAAAAAAACCCACCTTACCCCACACACAAAACCAAAAAAACAAAAAAAAAAAACAAACAACCTCCCCCAAAAAAAAAAACAACTAAAAATAAAAAAAAAAAAATATAAAAAAAAGAAAAAAAAAAAAAAAAAAAAAAGAAAAGTTTTTTTTAAATGTTTAAAAAAAATAAAAAAAAAAACAAGAAAAAAAAAAAACAAAAAAAGGAACCCAACCACAAAAACAAAAAAAAAAAAAACATTTTCCCTACTTCCTTTCGATGAAAAGGGGGGGAGGTAGACGGGTTGCCAAGGAAAGTATATGTCCATTGAGAAGAATATAATAGCAGCAATTGGCGCCATTTTTGGTGGCCATTTTTGATTTTTGAGTTAAAATTAAAAAAAAAAAAAATAGATTTAAACAAAAAAACTGAAATTGTTTGGAACCTCAAAACATATTAAACATAATATAGCTAATGATATAAAATGCGGGCCATTTTGGATTTGCGTGTAGGAAGTCATCAGTGATTAGATTTGTACATATGGGTCCTTGACCCCAAAGTATTTTCAAAAACACTATAATCATCAACATCTACTTTCAAAGCTGAGATGTAGTCTAATTTTGGCCGGCATCTTGGATAAAAGTTTTTCCCCAGGGGGGATTTATGGGGATTTTTCGATAGGTTGTTGTATGATGCATTCTGCTGGTGCAAAATCAGCTCAATAACATTTTTCTCCGGAGTCAAACCCCCAGGGACCACAACATGCTAGAACTTATCTATTCCAAATTTAACGTCTCGTTCTTGTGTCTTTGGGGTCCTGCCATGCATATCGACTTCACAAGGTCTGAGCGCAAACATCTACAAACGTTATGATACTACGCACTCACTCGCCACAATCCGGGGGGGGGGGGGGAATATGCCAACCTACCAGCATGGCAAATTCAAAATGGCATCAAACACCCGCATCCACCCGAGTGCTAGTCTTATGGTATAGAACTTAAAAAGGTGCAACAAGAAATATTTTCTGTGTTTCATATAGATTAGACCCTAATAATTCCTTACCTTTTTTTGGTTACAGAATTACTTGAAAAAAAAGGTGATTGCTATATGCTATATTTTCAATAGAAAACATGGCTGAATTTCGTATTTGCTCCAGACGAAATTAGAAATTTCACATGTACCAGAAAAAGTTGTCACTGCTTAAATCCTACAGTGTGTCCCAAAAAAAATGGTGCAAGCAGATAAACTCCGATTTCTCAAAACTGCTAAGCTGTGATTTCATGGAGGATAATAACAGGGCTACAAGCGTCACTATAATTCCTATATTTCCTATATTTTTTACCCTTCTCCACATAAAGCCCTATCAACTTCCAAATCCTTATATTTTTTTCTCCACAGAATTAAAGTTGATGTATTTCCTGGTTTTTCACAGAAGTGAATCAAAATATTGCCTTCAGAGTCCTAAATGTTCATTACCAGGAGCTTTTAAAACAAGCACAACAAAATTGGGTATCTCCAATCTAAATTCCATGAATGTACATTATAAAGAGTCAGCTTTCAAGTCCTTTGTCAGATTTTAGGACCTTTCCTGGAATTTTGATGACTTTTGTTTGAGCATAAGCTTTTGTTTAGGAGTAAACAAAACAGAAAAATATAAAAAACCAAAACAATAAAAAAAATAAAAACATTTAATTTATTTACAAATAGATGCTATATAGAAGTCATAGTTGGTAAACTCGGACTACACCACAATTGAGGTAAATTTGGCCTGTTTCTCCATGGGAGGGGGCTACTCAGAGTTGGTTTGGTCGAGGGTGTGCAGCTTGGAAACCCTTACCCATTCATAAGGGTCATATTGGTAAAAAACCCATTCTAAGGAATTTTTGCTCCAATAATGTATCGTTTTTTCAGATTTTTTGTTTTGGGGGGGGGGGCTCAGGCACAAGCCCCAGAAGATCTTGGCCTTTTCAAAGTTTTGAGGCAATTTTAGGGAACTGACACTCTTGCCCAAGGACCAGATTGGCTACACAAAATTTGGTATGAGATGCAGATCTGCTGCAGGTCAAACAATGTCAAATTGTATTTGGTGTTTTCCACTCTTATTTCCCCTTGGATTGCATATAAAATAATCTGTCATCTCTTGTTTCCCTCTTATACACATGACTGATTTAACTTCATACTTTGTGAAAAGAATCACTGGCCTAAGATTCACCAGTTGTGTACACCGGTTGATCTCTAAAGACCCCCTATGTTACCCTTTGAACTAATGTGATTAAACTATAAATGTCATTTCTGGTGGCAAGTTAGGTGCCTATGACCATCACACGTGCTAAAAAAATAACCAGCCTCAAAACTCATTCAGGTTGGACACAGATTGACTTCTAATGAATCCTATGTGAGCTTGACCCTATTTTTATGTCAATCAATAGGCCACCGGGCAGATCCCGTAGCGTTTAAAACAGCGGCGCACCCCTGGCAAGTACATAATTTTTCTAAATAAATTGTTTAAAAATTATCAAAATCAGTTTTACGGGGTTGGTCCTCACCTCTAGTTGGGCACATTCTCTTGAAAATTATTTAAAATCACCATTTTACGGTAGAATGATTACAGATTAACTCGGTATTAAAGATCGCTTACAGTTCTCTATCACATAAGACGTACGATGTGTACGACGTGGACCTCTAAAACCGCGGTTAAAATGGGCGTACGAGCGTCAAAAGATTGCCATGCATAACAAACATGGCGATTCCGCAACATGAAAAGTACCGAAAAGTCGAGAGAAAAGTGAATTATGAAACCAAGTTTATGATGCAGAGCCATTTACAGAAATCAAGTGGACCAAATATTTTTAGTGCGTGAAAGATTGGATGTAATTTTAATGTTGATTGAGGCGGAATTGGCCGGAGAAGGAGCAGCCCTCGTTGTCATCAAAAGCATGATAAGTGATGTCGTGCTGGCTGACTGGTGAAAAACAACTTACCGTGTTGGGGGTTCAGCTTCCCAGCAGACGCCAGGTGCTACAACAGATTTTGCGATGTGACACAAATAAGTAGGAAAATAGATCAAGCAGGTGTGTAGACATAGACTTTATGTGAAAAGAATTACAAAAAAGTTCATCCATCATGTGATGTCATTCAATGACATGTCAACCAAACACACAATTCAACAATGAACAACAACAAAGACTCGCAATTAAATTAATATCGAGCGTACTATGATGCAAGCACGAATACACGCGACTCGTACTACAAAAAAATAATTTAATAATAGTAGTACCAGCATGATCTACCAGGGTAGGCCGCCCAGCCCTGTGTTGCCCGTACCATTATCGATTCGAGTCATAATTAATGATGCATGAATTTAGAAGTAATGATGTAATTTCTGCCACCACATCCTTCCAACTGCTGATTCATTGGGTGGTGGCACAATACAAATGGTCCCTAATTTAATGTGATGGTGAATCTCGACCTTACTGAAACCCGTGGTGTATGAGTGCACCAGTGTGGGGCTGAGTTGGTTTAAATTTAAGTAAGTAGGCGTACAGTCCTTCACAATTCCTTTTCTGAAATAGGCGTCTAATTCGACGCTAGCGAGGTGTTGCGTGTAATGCGCAGACTTGTATTTTCTTTAGCGTTGTCATGGTTCTGTCTGGGGTAATGCTGAGTGTTCTTGGACAAAGAGAAGGAATTATGACGGAGACTCGGAGATTATAGGTAGTACTATTATTCAACACACCCAATGTGTGCAGTTTTACAGTGAGCAGTAGTGTTGTATTTAGCTGTCTCAAACCAAAAGACACGCCACATTATTATCGGAATTGAATGGTGGAAATCATAATTGCAAAAGACTATTTTGGTGCGAGAATTCCTGCATGCTGTGTTTATTTTTAGTGCTATATCAAAGCCAACATTGCCACATTTCACCATAATGGCTTAGTTTAAAATGAATCCTTAAATGTTATCAAATTAAATGTTTCTTTATTTTCTTTCTCATCAGGGCATGTATGTTCCAAGGTCGAGAGACGGAAAGAGGTACCACAGCTTGTTGTAATCATGCAGATGGATGTCTGCAGAGGTGGCAGATAAGTCAAACTGTAATCCACTCTACCGACTAAACCCGAATAGTAACTTCAAACATGGAATGGGAACATGATTCAGTGCTGTACAATGTACATTTATACTTTGGACATAATGTGAATCCGGTTCCCAAGCGACAATTATCGGCAATTATGATCTTTATGCAGATTATTGCTGATCGGATGTTTGACGTTGTTGCTAAATGCTTGTTGGATGTTTCCATGGAGAGCTCTGTTGCTGATATAAGTGCTGGTCTGGCATTCCTTGGGTTTGAAAATTTTAGACAATGCTGCTTAGGCAAAAAAAAAAAATGGTATTGGAGGAACCCGCCCTACCCTAATTTTGAAATCAAGCCCTGTACAAAGTTACCGACCTATTTTAATTGATTTTCATGTTGTTACCCTGATTTTAACCAATTTATCAAATTTTTGGTGTGTTGTTGTTCTGGTGTAACTTTGGGAGGCCATAACTCATCCTGCAGTAACATTACATAGACCTATGTGTGATGATTTGATGTAGTAATGCATTATATATAAAAAAAATCTGCCCGCCATACCCTGTGTTGCACTGGCCCGTTACTCCAAAAAAAATAACAACATTTTGGCCTAATACGCCAGTCAGAAAATAACCCCTTCGGATATTGCCCAAAATGTAATGCTGTACCTGCTGTTCGAACGTGTAATCCTTTAAGAGAAGTGATGCTTACTGCCCGTCGGACCATTTACCGCTGTGTGAAACAGGAAAAATGCAGATAACTGCTGCTTGCGCTGGTAGATCAAAACACATGTAGATGGATGCTTAACTGCTGCTCGAACATTTACCCCTCAAGTGAAGAGAGTTACTTGAATTGTTGTCTTCTAATGCCGCTCAGGACATTTAAAACCGAGAGGACCCATTATACTAACTGTCGGCTGACTTGCTTTTAAAATTATTAAATTAGATCTCAAAACACTGTATTTCTACCCATCCCCCCACCCCCAAAATGCATTTTTTTTTAAAAATGTAAAATGTGACGCATATCTTTAACCAAATATCAGACCAATTTGCATAAATATTTATTAAATCTTTCCCTGGAGATGCATGCCAGCACTAAGGTTTAAAAAAAGTGCACTGCCCAGACTAGAACCAGCAACATCTGTATACATTTGATGTAAATCCGCTAGGGAAAGCGATGGACACTTTTCGAACCTAAAAACACTGATTAATTTTTTCAATGCTCAGGAGCTTGCCAGATGCTCTGGAGCATTGTGCATTCACATATGCCCGGAGGCTATTTGACCTTAAAATAGTTCTCAAGTTATTTTACTCCAGGGGGTCAAACTGAACGATCATGGGCCACAATATCACGCTTAACATTCTGGGCTATTTACCAGGAAAGGCTTTGTGATCTCGTCTCCAAATTTTGATACGCACGTATAGAAATTACATGATCAGATAACAAGTACTGCCATGTCTTTATTACATGATTTCTAAGCCAACCCCTTGTAGGTTCGATATCCAGGCAGTAACAAAAATATGATTTTTGATTTTTTTTGAATGTTTTTTTTATGAGTTGTTAGTGAACAACCCCACTGTGCCATATAGAATTTGCAAAGTTCTTTGAAGTATTCTTTTTATATTTCAATTATGGATATTTTTAGGAGTTATTAAACACATGAAACATGTAATACACAGTGATTGGTCTGCTGCTTGCCTTTGTGTGAGACTTTGACTTAGTATAATGTGGAATTTACTGCAGTTAACTTTAGGAAAGTCCTTGGGAAGGAACACTAAATTTGCAATGTGTGTGGCATAGAAATGTTAATCCCTGTATACCATGTATCAGGCCTGTGAAAGTTTGCCTTTTAGCTGATTCAGTTTTTTACTGCCTTCAAAAAATAAAAAGGAGCTTTGTCTTTCATTTTCCAGCCAGTTTTAGACCTCTTCATCCAGTTTATCCTATTTTTCAGCTACGTTTTCAAAACCTCACTCAAAGTTCAGTAAATAAGGATTAAAGTCGTTGCATATATGTGAGAGACTACATTTTTAAAGTAACCTGCAATCAATTCAAAGTTAAAATGCATCTATGGGGAATCCAGAAGTCTTAGTTCAAATTTCACCATGTGTGATACGGTTCTTGAAGTGGCCATTAAATTTTATGCAATCTTGCCAATTTAGCTACCTTCACATGGCTGTTTAACTTGGTCACTTGGAGACGTGAAGTAACATGCAAGATCAGGATAGATTCCCAATAGGGAAAAGGACCATCGGGCATAACCTCACACTGCAGGGATCTTGCATGTCGTTGTCTTTGACTATAGTTTAGGGGATATGGGAGTTGGAAATCTGCAGCAGGATAAAGATGTTATGGGTTCAGTTATAAATGTTTATAGAGACTGGCGTATATATCTGGAAAAAAGTCCACGTCTGCCAAATTCCATCCCAAGAAAAACACCCTTTGAAGAATTCACCCCTCTCCTAAACTACTGATTACGGGCCTGAGTCCTTGGCCTATCCCATCTATCAATTTGGATATTTTAGGTAAGGTAGCGCATCTGACCACACTTTACTGACGCATTAGAATTTTGAAACCAACTTTGGGAGAAATCTTTCGAAAAATACGCCGTCAAAAAAATCCTGCGTACGGGGCCGGGCTCACCCTAGGGGGCGCCCAATCTGAAAATTAGAGTATTTCTGTAAGTGTAGGTGACCCGCCTTGACACTTGTATGAACAAAGTGAACACCAATTATGAATTGGAAACTCACAGAATAAACCTGTTCATCCATTAGGTTCAAAATTAAAGGTGAAAATTACAATGTTCATCTAATTGTAAGCAAACACGCAATATCAATTGGTTGTGCCTATCTTATACAGCCTGGCTAAAAATGGTACAATCAAAAACCGATTTGTTTCAAATTATATCTCAAAATAAGTAAGTTTTTGTCATCACATTAAAGAGAAAAGAACAGGCTTTCCAGGAGTTTTGTTTCATGCATTTGTTGTTTCAATCGAGAGAAAACTCCAGTTTACTGCGGAACACAAAAATCGAGTTTGTGCCGCTTTCTGGTTTTTTTTTTTTTAGAGTGGAAAACGGTGACGAATTTGTTAAACATAAGTTATTCACACTTGAACAGATATTAAAATTCTTTTAAAAAGGATTAACTCATAAAGAAAACTCTTAAAAGATAGGAAAACAGTTACGTAATGTGGAAGTTATGATCAGTAATTAAGTTCTGGCTTTAAGATCAAGTGAATAACATTCAACATACGGTTGTTTGTTAGAAGTTAACCATGAGCGTACAGCTGGCATGCAGCAAACTGGAGGAGAGAGTTTTATGGTCTTGAAGTATCATGAAACGCAAAATTTCCCTACCAACACTTTGATACTTACTTCAAATTCAAAGTTTATGACTTCAACAATAATAGTAATGCACAAAGATAGTGCAATAATTTAACCATTGTCTGGGGTTAGTGTTATTTGGTTGCAATTACATTCGTTCCAGCAAGATTTTAAACAGATTACCAATTTTGTAATAAATTCGAAGTCCATTTCATTGAGTGCAATAATATTTATATTGTATATTATTTATGCAAAAGAAGATATTATCATTTAACTGATTATTTGACTATTAAAACTTGTGTCGATAAAAACTAGACTTCTTTTGTGTACTTTAATCTGTGTTTGTTCTTTTGTTCAAGTTGCAATCTTTTGGGAGCTTCAAGACAAGCATGGGCATAACCTGGGCGCATAGAACTCTGCCCGTGCAAAACAAAAGTGGCACAAAATGGTTTGGGATATCGACACAAAATTTGATTTTATCTCTGGATTGAAAAAGCAAATAAGATGAACAAACAACACCATTGAAAAAGCCTGGTCTTTTCTTTAATATTATGCAAGTAAGAATGACTTATTTTGAAATTTCCATATTTAACCAATGTTTTTTTCTGATTGTACCATTTTTTGAGACAGGCTGTATACGAGACGATATTAGATAGTACGTCGTCTCGCAAGTGTTACGCCCGCGTATAAGGTTCGCAGTGCAAAGCAGCTCAGCTAGTACGGGTTGGTTCATTTTGAGAAGCGGGGTGCATATTTTTTGCCCTTTTTAACTATTATTATTGAAATAAAAATATTTTCGGTGATTAAAACAACCAAAACTAAATAAGGAATGAGAATAAAAGATAGGATTTGTTGTTTTAATTGCCTATCTAATATCGGTCATAGTGGATGGGCAGTCCCCAGTATTTTTATCGTAGTCGGCATCCATACTCAAAATTTTGGACTGCCATCCAATATGACATGATATTAAGATAGGCAAAAAACAACAAATTCCTATCTTGTATTCTCTAATTCCCAAATTTATTTGGATCCAATATACAATGTGAGCGGTAATTGGGTGTAGGGGGAGGCTATTACGATATCACACATGTTCAAAATATTTTCCTGGTTACCATAAAGCGTAAATTATGTTTAGCTGAGCATTAAAAATGGAACAAGAAGTCCGTCAAAATATTTTGAGATGAGATGAGAAAAATACAAGGTTTCTGATGATAACCAAATTGCAGGTCGATGGTGCAAGATGTGAATGGGGGTGAGGCCAAGGATCGAGTGAGTGACCAACCTTTAATAAGCGAGTCAAAGGTGTAAGAAGGGTCTCCGTATGAAACACCCACAATTCACTACCCTCACCATGTCATATTTTTTGTTGTTACAGTCTGCTGAACAGTATTGCTATATGGAACTTCTGAACACTACGAAAAGCTTCCCCCCACCACCTTCAAACACATCCCCATATAGGATCCCCAATCAAAAACTATTAATAAAGGGAGCATTTCGTGGATCCACAAGCCTCGTCCCCCGATTTACCTCACAGTGATTGAGATTTTATATCATTGGATCCGTGTGGCCCAAGTACTAGTAAGTTGTGGACGAATATACGTGCAAATTAGATTACTCAGCAGAAATTCGTTAATTTGTATTTTCTGTACGAAACGGACAGAAATTATCAGCAAGTGGCTTATGGGGCAGTGTGTTACACTATTTCGCTTATAAGGGCATCAAAACGCAACATCGGGATCAACTGAAAAATTTTGGAAATAACCTTTTCTGATGATATCTAGTGTATCATAAAAACAAAAATAATGTGCTAGGATCACGAAATGCACCTTTAAGATAAAATATGACACTCCCTATTAATTAACAACACTCTGCAGAGAATTATGCCAGCTAAACCACGATTGTTTCATCGAATAAATTTGGGAAATTAGTTCTAGAAACAATTCAGATTTTCACCAAATCCAGAGGATGTACCCGTGCCCCTTGAGTGTTGAGCATGTTGAGTGTGTCTGCTGAATTTGGAGGGTTCATGTGCGCAGACATTGGTTTGTTAAACAGCAATAAATGGAGGAAGAAGGAAAAGAACACCTTGTAGGAAGTGAGTGAGAACACATGAAATTCTACTCAGGAAACAATTTATTGCTATTGATTACTACCAGAATTTCTTTAATGTGAGAGGGTGACCACCTCGAGGATTTATAAAGGTATTTCCTGTGTACACAGGTTAGCCTAAATTTCCTTAGCAAATGAGTGGTATTATGTCATCATGCTCAAACGAACCACTGGCTCAAGATTATACAGTGTGTATTGACCTTAAGGAACCTACATTACACCTTGCCACCTTTTTATTAAAATCTATAAAATTGCCAACCAAATTTGCTCAAAAGAACACTGGACTAATACTTGGGGTGTACACAAGATTTACCTTTATGAACCATTGACCTTTGACAATGTTTTGAGAAGGAAACTGTCAAATGCAACTTCCTTGGTACATTCATGATGTACCATACTTGTACAATGGATTCAAGTGCTGTGATATTGACATGTTGTACAGATTAAAAGTGTTGATAAGGTAGAGGGCACTAACAGATGCTATTACACTCTAAAGTACACAAATATTTGTGTTGCCAGAAGATAGCAGGAGGCACATGTACAATTTTCCAATGTAACAACGTGTAGGTTTCCATTGTATCTCAAAATGAACTAATTTTAAATTTTGGGGGGGGGCAGGTTGTGGCAATTTTTTTTTCCCCACAAAACAACACCCTTAAACTATGGGTGATGGCGTGCCCAATGTCCAAAATAAGGTTCAAAACTTCAATGACATGACTTATATAGAGTCATACTGAAATAAGTACACTCTGCAGGAAACCCGACTCATCAAAACAAATTCAAATAGGGATAGGTACACTGTCAGAAAGCATTTCCCCATCATTTATTTAATTACCCACAAACAGGGGAATTAAAATAGTATCTACATGTATATAGTCAATAAGCCAGAGATGGCTCAATTTAGGCACATAATTTTAATGAATTAAAAGTCGCTCGGGAGATAAAATGGGAAGGCGCCAACTTTCCAAGTAAAAATACAACAAATTCTAATTTTCCCTATAATTTTATTGTTATCCCTTTATATATCCCTATATTCTTGTTTTTTTTGGCCCTATTTTTAGCCCTACATTTTTGCAAGGGTGCACTTGTTAGCCCTGTAATTAATTATACTCTTCTGTACAAATTGTGCAAATCCCATGACAATATCCTGCACACGCAAACCGGAGAATAAACAATAATAAAGACTATCGTACTTCACCCATTCCAATGGGATTACACAGTTAGTGATTATCGGTACACCAGATAGATTTGTGGCTCAATCGCGTCATTGACAAACTGATAATCTCAGAACGGAATCTGAAGGTAATATGCTACTAAATTCATACATGCTGTATCTTGACAATCATCTTTACAATAAATCTCTAACAATAATAACTTTTAAAGGTGCGTGTCCTGATCGTCCTTGGGACCCTGATTTACCCCGAAGTTGTATCGATTTTGATATCAGATGAAAGGCGTATTTTTTCGCATTGTCATCCTGAAATTAAAGCCCCTCAAATCCCATTTCATTCCCAAGATATAAACAAAACAAACTCCGTTTTTAGTGGTTCCCATCAATATCGCACAGTAGTGAAATAGGGCTTTTGCAACATGCATTATTGCTCTACTATAAAACCGCAAGTTGGTTTCCCACAGTACTTGATGGGGTGTTTGTGCAGGTTCTAGGCTCTCTTAATCAAGTAGAGAACAACAATCGAACAACCACCTTTAAGCTGAAGGCCTGACAATAGTACTCATTCAAAGGGGTTACCTGTTGAAATAATTCATTGTATGGGTAGTGCATGTAAGTGAAAAGTTTAGAAAGAAAGCATGGATGTTTTTATGAAATTTTGGATTACGTCAATAAATTTGTTATCATCTTAGGTTTGTTCAATGAAATGAATGCCACATTCTTCCAGTGTGCTTTATTTAGAAACCTTCCAAAGATGATAAATGTCCGGAAAATGTGAGCGGTATCTGTTTGTCATTACACATTTTAGTCTAGTTAAAGATTATCAGCGATGTTGCGAGAGAATCGAAAAATGTGGAACTTGCATTTGTTTTACTTACGAAAGTCAGGATAAGTGTGTCAAGTCCATATTGCTTTAATGTTGAAACAAACCACCAAAAATAACTAGCTTTCGCGGTCTCCCTGCTTTCTTGCTCTCTATATCAAAGAATATACGCTGTGGGCCGCCTGACCTTTGACCCTGGCACTGTGACCTTTGATCTCATCAACATAATGAGGGATCCATGGTGCACCTATGACAAAAAGTTTGGGTTCCAATTGAACTCAATTTTCATTTAGATCAATTTTTCTTTTTAGCCCATTTTTCATTAACTTGACCCTCACATACCTTTAACCTTTCAACATGACCTTTGACCTCATCAAAATATGAGGAATCCATTGTGGACCTATGACAGAATTTGGTTCCAATTGAAGTTAAACTTTCAATGTGAGGTCAATTTAAAAAAAAAAACTAACAATTTTTTTACACACACAGCCACCCAAAAACACCACACAGACACACATACTAACACTCACAACGGATTGCTAAGTGGTCCTGCCTATAGCTGGCGGCCCACAAAAAACTGAGGAACATTTGTCAGAACGTGATTTCGTCTCCCGCAAATAAGACATACATGCTAGACGTCTCAAATCTATAATAAACACTGATTGTGGTTTACATTAGCACATAATAAACAAGAATCATCAGATTTGTGTTTTGAGGTCAAAGTGTATTGATCATGGCGCACATTATCACGCTTAAAATCGGGAATTTCACCAAGAAAGGCTTTTCTGATCTCAAGTCTGAATTTTGATACGCACATATAGAAATTAAGAAATCAGTTAAAACGTAACTGCATTGTCTTTACATATAGGCTGTCCCCAAAAATTTAACTCGGTACAGAGGCATTTGCCCAATAAATAAAGGAAAACACAAAGGTCTGTTGGGTATTGTTTCTTAAAGCAATTAAAATTCACTTTTATTGCCGTTTATTCCAATCCGATATGGGTAGACAAAAGATATTGCTTTAACCATCAATATGAGAGAGCAAAATCGGATTGGTCCGATTTGTATTGGTACTTTTGTAAGATTGCAGAAAACATAATTTTGTAACATATTCAAATTGGAAGTTATTGACTATTGAACCTACTGGACGCATTGACAATCCCTTTTAAACTTCATTATGGTCAATAAAGTGTGAACATTGTCTTTATGGTCAGGGGTACTTTGATATGTGTTTTTTAAAATAAATTAGTCAATTCACTCTCATTAGCAGACTTCACCGTATCAAATAGCTTCAAGTCTCTCAAAATTACACAGAATGCTAAACCATACCAAACCAAACAAACCAAATGAAACAAACAATGAAACGCTTTCGTATTGAATTCCCAAGGAAACTTACGATTTTGTAGACAGAATAAACAACGAAAGCAAGTAACCTCTGATAATAACCCTACGTGGACTAGTCAAGCATGCGGAATTTGAAATAAAGACATCCGTAGAAGGCCCAAACAGACCCATAATGGTCAAGAATGGCAAGAACTCAAGCCAACATCTCTTGTTAGTATTAGAAGAGCCGTTAAATCCAATGATGAGCGCTTGGTAAAACACAACAGGAATCTAGAAGTCTTCTTTCAAAAAAATAACACTGCAATTCTATTTCTTTTTCCTTTTAAAATGGAAAGAAGATGTGCTCTGAAGTCAAATGTTGCGTCATGCATTCCAAATGCTTAAAGGCAGAAATCGGACCAAGTTGATTTTGCACTCTTATATTTGATGAAGCATATCTTTTGTTCTAAGTATCGGATTGAAATGAAATAAATGGCAAACAAAGCTTATTTTATTGGCTTGAAGGGAATACCAAACAAAGACCCATGCGTACATTTTTTTTTAGCAAAATGCCTTTTTGTGTTAAAATTTTTTTGGGACAGCCTGTACACGGATTTCAAGCCAACCACTTGCAGGTTATGTTTGCATATCCTTGCCAGTAACAAAAATACAAAAATATGAATTTTGATGATTTTTTCGATGTTTCGGATTAGCAAATCGCTGCTAATCCCTTTAAAAGATGGCTGGCATACAGGCCATGCCAAGCAAAGGGCTTTCATATCACTAAGCTATTTTGTAAAAATAAATGTGAATATGATATTCAAACACATGTGCCACCTAGTTAACAAGTTTATATATTTAGCAAAAATGCTATTTATCGCGAAAACTGCATAGTTAGCGATAACAAAATTGACATAATTTGTGCTGATCATAATTACTTAGAATACGACTGTATGCTTATTTGTTGTGTGTTTTTATTTCTAATGCCTATTTGCCATTTAATAAATCTAAAAAAAATAATATTGTGTGCATTTTGTTGTTCCTCAGTTATTAATATTTAATAGTATTCCATGAATACAGCAGTACATTTAATGTGCTAGAAATCACTCAGCCGACAGCAGAACGGACAAATGCTGTTAACTGGAATGTGCAAATCCCATTGGAATGGGTGAAAAACAGATGCGCTTTGATAATCCGTCATATCTCTGGCTTGCATGGGCGGATTGTCATGGGATTTGCAGAATTTATACAAAAGAGTATGTTTAACATCTCCTATAAAAATGAAATTAACATCTTTAGCAGTTTTTGAGAAATCTGAGTTTATCTGCTTGCACCACTTTTTTTGGGACACCCTGTATATAGATGGGGATATTTTTGATATAAAGCTAGGGACACCCTGTATACAGATGGGGATATTTTTGATATAAAACTTTACACCAGTGCCAAAATCAGAATTTTCACATTTTTTCAGGACACCTGTTTTTGAAATCTCTTGTTGCACCTTTTAATGGTAGGAGGGCACTCTTACACATATCGAATGGTTACACACAGGCTTGACTAAAGGCTAGGCCTGGTAACTGATATTTAAATCTAAATGACCATTATTTGAAATTACACAATTTTGCAGTGGGGTTAATCCACTAACCGCGACAAATTATGAAGTCAATAATTCCAACAATTATCATGATATTACTAAGATGTATTGAACTAAGGTTTAAAGGCACTATCAGTGATTCGCTTAATCATAAAATCGAAAAAATCATCAACATCAGATTTTTACATGTCTGTAACAAGTACGGATACCCTAACATGCGCTGCAAATCATAAGACCAGAAGCAACCTAATAAGCACAAAATCTGATATTTTAGTCATTACTTTCAACACGTAATTGAATGGAGAGTCATATCTTTGAAGACCGCCATTTTCTTTCTTTCTGGCAATTCTTCAGTTGGAAACTTGAGAATTATACAGACTAATCCTTCAATTTTATGCATTTCCTGCCAATTTCAAATATTTTGACTCTTTCAGGTAAATCACTGATAGTGTCTTTAAGAGGAGATTTTGTAACATAACTGAGACAGAGATTGCCATAATAAATGCACGCAGCTGTTCCACAAATTAATTTTTGGACATATTTTAAGTTCTCAATGCCCAAATCGAGCAAGTAATGTCCTACGCCCCCCCCCCCACACACACACATACAACTGACATATTGGCCACAGCTGGCTCATGTCGAACCACATTTTGCTTCAAATTTTAATTTCGAAAAACTGATAGTTTAATCAGTGGAAAAGGTAGGTACATATGTGCCGCCTGATATGGGTCACATTTCACCCCTTACTATAGACATGGGTCCGTCTTTTTTTTTTCCCACCATGCTACTATATTGATGGTCCTTTCTTGAGGCATTGTCTACTACTATAAATCCATATTTCAATTTTTTTGGTCTGCAATTTAATATTATAAAATGTTTTATTTTTTTCCGATTTTCAGTAAAAATCACAATGAAAATGGTTTGATTTTTTTCCAATTTTCGGAAAAGTTTACCATAAAAACGAGAACGAATTTGCTAATTACAATGGTGCAAAAAATTCAAAGCCAACATATGAAATGTTCAAAATTTCGGACACTATATAAATGGGTTCCATATTTTTGTACAATTTTGGTCATTACAAACATAGGTCTATTTTTTTTTACCCGGTGGGAGACGTACACTTGTAACCCATTTTGGGTCGAATTGCACCCTCTAAGTCCCGTGCACGCCTCTCCGAGAGGGCCTCCATGAAGTGCACCCTCGAAGTCCAATATAGCTCCTCTCTAGAGGGCCTCCTTGAAGTTTCAGCAGCCTTCTGGTGTTTTTATTTTTCCTTGCAACCGTAATCACTTTAAAGAGACATGAATTTCCAGAAAGACGCGCCCCAATTTTTTTCGAAACCGGGTTTTTTTGCATATTTGGGGAATGCTTTCGAATTTATTATATACACACGAAGTGGAATAAGCCGAATACACCCGTCTTTATAATAATTGATTTAGTACTTTTCTGCTGGCGTGCACGACAGAAGTAACGCACGGTGTTCTATGGGGAAATTCCGATAGTCAGGCATAGTTCAAAAACAAGGTTTGCTGTTTCTTTTGTACTTGTGTTGGGTCCAATAAACCTCGGACCAACGTTTCTTGGTTAAGGTGGTCTCCAATCGTTTTCTGTGCATTTCAGAGAAATTTGTGTCCTAAAAAAATCTCCTCCTGTCACTTTAATTATACTCTCATAATATTTCCTTGAACTATAAATGCCATCATCTGGCATGGGTTAAAATGGACCCTTGTAAAAACATAGTGCCTATAGCACTATGATTTTTATTCCTTTCATTTATCTAATGTCGATGGCAATAATGTATTTAGAGGAGGTGTGTTTGAGACAAAAAATCAAAAGCTGTAAAATGGCTGAAATGCTTCTAATTTTTATTCAACCGAATTAAGAATTTTTTAAAACCCATTTTTTACATGAACTTCAAGCGCGCCCCCAATTTTTTCTTCGAACCTAGGTTTTTTACATATTTGGAATGCTTCCCCATGTATTGTGGGTCACACACCTGGTGTGAATAAGCCGAATACCGCCGTCCTTTATGTAATAAGATGATGATGTTTTAGTAGTTGTCTTCCTTCTGTCGTGCACGACAGAATAGTCAAGCATGATTTTCTTTGGGGGAACGAATATTACGGTAGTAGGCAATTTCAAAACAAGGTTTGCGGTTTTCTTTTGCCCCTGTTGGCCAATAAACCTTCCAATGTTCTCGGTAGGTGGTATAAAACCGATCCCTTGGAAATGTGAGAGATCATATCCTAAAAAAATTTCCTCGCGTCACTTGTAAAGCATACAACCTCCTCAGAAAAGACTGGATCGTCGACACGTTTAATGACTGACAGAAATCCTAACTATAGGCTATTGGGGGAAAACCTTAATTGAGGTTTTGCAATAAAAATCCTAATTGAGGGGGATCAATTTGTTTTTGAGTAAGCATATGCATATGGAAATATTCACAGAGAATCCCATATCTCAAACTTCAGTTTGTAAAGCATCTTAAAGCAATACCAGCAGAATTTTTGACGAGTTCCCCCCAGTTTCAAATTTTAGGTTTGCACAGTTTGGTGTTTGGTAATTGTCTAGTAAACTATACCTGTGAATGGTAATGCCTAAAATGCTTTTTTCAATATTGTAAGCGATTCTGTATTTAGAATCGGGATCCCGAATTGTAAAAATAGTTGAAATGACCTCTACTTGCTCCCCTGAACCAACGGAACAACTAATGGGTGAGCGTAAATATGTACATGGCGCTATTTCCCCGCTAATTTCATTGGAAGGCCATTTTCAGCAGCCATTGAATTATTACGGGATCTTAGCCGATATTAGACTCGCTTCCAATCGAAAATGTGACCCCGTATAAACCCTTCTTGCGGAGTTGAAAAAATCAATGAGGCACAGGGACTTTACTCTTTATCATGTGATTGTTGAGCAATGTGAAGACCTGAAATACACTATAGGTAAGTCGTTTTCCATACAG